>OVBX01000791.1:0-33156 GCA_900406325.1 Erucastrum elatum
TGATGTCCATGGGAGAAGTAGATATTTATAGATAGGGCTTCGAACGGTTACTAAGAGGGCCCTATGATGGTGATTCAATGCTTCAGAGTGGAAGAGGGGTATAACTACGCATTAAGTCGGACCAGTGAAGAATCAAAAAGATGTTTCATATATGTAAAAGGGAGACAGCGTCGAACCTCAGAGAAGCTCAAAGTTCTCTCTGCGATGACGAAGCGGAGAAAGCAAGAAAAAATATGGGCCTGATGCATAATTTAGGAAGCCCATAAAACAACATAAACCCATCAATGAACCGAAATTTTAGTTTAGTTAAACGGTGAGTTTCATTAGATAAGGGACAGGTGGCAAAATTCTCCCAAAGAGAGATTAGAAGCTAACTTTATTAGTTAAGATTCAAGATACATCTCTGTGCTATAATTTATAATCTCTGTTTACGTTAACAAAAAAAAATAGCATCTTAGATTTTTTTTATCAGCTATCCCTAAAACTAGATCAAGTTCTAATCAGACAAGATGTTTTCAGAAGAATTTCCGTCGGAATATATTTTGTTATGTTTCTAGCTTATGATGCTAATGAGTCCGTCCAAATACTTATGTTCATAAAGATGTGAAACAGGCACAAAATGCGCAGTTTTTTGAATATTCAAAAATGTGCCTTTAAAAGGAACCATATTAGACGGTTACATTATACACATTACACAATACATTCAGGATTTATTACTAGCTAGCATGCTATCATAATGACTCGTGGAAACGTACATAAGAACCTTTCTAATTGGTTTTGAGAACAAATCATGTCTGTGATTGAAAACGAAGTTATGTGCGTTGAGATAATTAATCTGTGTTTACATCAAATAGCACGAACAAGTCACATGTTCACTAAAAAAATCAAGCGTAAAATACAAGTACGTATAGATTGTCACTACGAATGAAGCAACAGATGAAATCATGCAGAATGATTAAGAAACAAACCTTTGGTTTAAATTAAACATTATAGCTTATTGTTTTACCTGTCCGTCTTTTTTTTTTCTTTGGACAACAGACTAACCTGTCCGTCTAACTCGAAAGATTAATCATATACTTAACTGGTAAATACGTCAGGAGTAGCAACCAAAGGTCCAAACACACATTAAACATTTTGGGTGAGCATCATTATCCCCGTCCCTTAAGTAGCGTCCCTTAGCGTAAAATCTCTTAACTTTTAACTAAAAACGCTAAGGAACGTTCCATAAATTCTTTATTTAAGGAACGTCCCTTAGCGTTTTTAGTTAAAGTTAAGGGACTTTACGTTTAAGGGACTTCAACTAAGGGACGGAGATAATGATGCTCTAACATAAATTACAAGCTCAGCGATTGTCAAACTATGAAATGGGCTTTTTGGATTTACGAGATTGGGCCTAAAGGGTTAATTGTGAAGTAAAAAACTGAACCGATATAGCTTCGATAATTCTGGCAATAATTTTCAATAGAACCGATTCGAACCGAGCTAACTCAGTCCAATTGACAATAACAAACGCACTTTAAACGGTAAACGCTAATTTTTTTTTGACAAACCGATAATTTATTTCTCAAGACGCTTAAAGCTTTATGACAAACACAAAAAAAAAGAATAAAAAAAATAAACTCAGCTAAAACCCTAAACCTTTTGCGCCGCTTATCAATCTTCAACGTTCTCTCCTTCTCCTCTCAGACAAAACCTCTCCGAAGCACCCTCTCTCGTCTGCTTTCGTCTCTAAACGGTAAAGTCTCTTCCTTTCCTTCTCCAAAGTTCGTTAAAACCCTAATTTTTGTATATTTGTAAAGTCACAAACTTTAATTGTAAAGTCGGAACTCGAATTTAACAATCGTTGTGTCATATGTGTTTGCAACAGTCTGCTTTCAAAATGGGTAAGCTTGGGAAGAAAGCTAGAAAGTTTGCCAAGAAGAATCTCCAGTCTGTTGAGAAGCGTTACAGGAAGCAGAAGCCTTTTCTCAAACGCAAATTCGCAAAAAGTAAATTCTTTTTTATGTGTCTGTATCTACTTCGGTGTTTTGTTCATGATCATAGAGACTACTTACTTGTCTATGGTAGTGGAGAGAGAGTCTATGGTGTTTTGCAACAATTTGAGAAAGTTAGGATCTTTGTCTAAAAGTCTTATGTTTTATTAACTTGGTGTGGTTTTAGGAGATGGGCGTCGGAATGCAGAAAATGATGAAGAGGAGATGATAGAGCAGCCACATAAGAAGAGGTAAAAAAATCACTCAAAACAGCTGCTCAGTAACCTGTCTGAGTTTCTTATCTCTGCGTTTACAATTGATTTTCGCCTATGTGTTGTGTTTACAGATGTATTGAAGAAAATCCTCAGGACATAGTCATTGATGCTGTGTTTGACAAAGATGAAGGTGCAGCTCTCGACGGTGGTGATTCAGATAGTGATGATGGTTATCTGGCTGAGGTACTCTTTTAACTTTCTCTCGTTTGTTTGATGAAGTTTCTCTGTTTTTGGTACTAAGGCATTTCACATTCTTTTCTTGTGTTCAGGACTCTGACTTGACGAATGCAGTTGTGAATGGAACTCAAGGTAAAAAGCAGACCAGGAAGGTTCCTAGATTGAATAAAAAGGTACAGCTACATTAAACTGTTAATACAATTGTTGCATTTATTGTACTATGTCAGTCTGATTTTATAACATGTTCGTCTTGTTTATTTTGGCAGAGTGAATCAGATAAGCGTATAGTACTCTCAGGATCTGTTTTAAGCTCCTACTCTAACCTAGTTGATGAGGAACAACACTCTGTTCAAGCGTTGACCAGTTTGTTGAACTGGTACCGAGCTGCATGTCATTACGGACACGAGCCATCAGGAATCACAAGCCCTGAGATAAGCTACGACATAGAAGACAGCGAGACGTTCGCCAATGTCTTGATCTTTGTGCTCCAAAAGGCTGATCCCACTTTCAGGAGTGTTCTGGAAATATCAGGATCCGCCAACAAGGAGAAGATTCTGAAGCTGAAGAACAACCCAAAATGGGATAGTGTGGAACCGCTGATCAGATCCTTCTTTAGAAGTACACTGAATCTTGTCAAGCAGGCTGCAGATTTGGACATTACAGTCTTTGCTCTCACACAACTTAGAGTTTCTTTAGTGTTCTTCGCCGCATTTCCAGATTTGCTTAACAAACTCATCAAGGTACACTATATATATAGAATCTAATTTGCTATCTATCTATTTCTTGAACATTGGTATCTAGAGAGTTCCTTATTTACATTGTTAAAGCTTTCTTGAGGAAAGTCATGTTTTAGATTGTGTTCATTTTGTGCAGCTTTCTATTGATCTGTGGGTAACCGGTGAAGAGACTCTATCACAGCAAGCTTTTCTAGTCTTGAAAGACATTAGTAAGGTGTTTAGCTCTGAATGCTTCTACGCCTGCTTCATCAACATGTACAAAGCCTTTCTACATGACTGTGATAATCCAAAGGGAAATTCAGAAAAACGTCTGCTTCTCCTCAGAGATTCTCTTGTTGAGCTCTGCTCTCAAGATATGCAGAAGTCTTATACAAAAGCCTGTGTTTCCATCACACAACTTGCCAAGTTACTGAAGATGGCTCTCGCTACAAAGAACAAGGTGCTGCTTAGTCTTTGCATGTTCTGAGTTTTGTTATTTGTCTTCTTAGTTTCTTTTCAATTTTTGTAAGCAGGACGCTGTTGAGAAGATACATAGCGGACACTACACAAGTTGTCTTGATCTCTGGGTGAGTTTTATAGCCGCCAACGTTCAGGATTCTGATCTCCAGTCTCTGGTTTATAATGTAATCCAAGTTATCAATGGAGTTGCTACACTGTTTATTGGACCGCGTTACCTGCTCCTAAGGGTTAAATGCATTCAATGGCTCAATCACCTCTCTCGTGCAAGCGGTATATTCATTCCAATAGCTTCACTGGTGTTGGATATGTTGGAATATAAAACCACAAATGACGGTGAAAAGCAAAAAAAGAAGAAGCTTGAAGCTGTCTCAACAGTAAAGGTTCGAGAGTTTCTTCTTCCATTGTAGATTCCAATATCATCTCTCTGCGTAAAGCTAATAGTAGTTTTTTTTTTGTTTTTGCAGCTGCCTAAGAATTGGTTAAAGTCACAAAACTTCCAAGAGCAGTGTATCTTCTCTGTCATTGAGCTTCTTGCTACACATTTTGCTCAGTGGAGCTTCCACATATCGTTTCCAGAGCTTGCTACTATCTCCATTATGAGGCTGAAGAAGTTTAACGAGAGAAGCACTATGGAAGGGTTGAAGCGTGCGGTGAAACGCTTCATCGAGCAGGTAAAGCCAAACCAAAACCAAACCAGTCTTTTGCTTTGAGATCATTCTTGTTCTGAGATGTGGTTTTCTTGTTTTTGTTTAATAAGGTGGAGATGAACATTGAGTTTGTGAAGATGAAGAGAGATGAAGCGGCTTTCTCTCCAAACGATCAGCAAGCGATAGAAGCGTTTCTTCAGCTTGAGAAGAGAAACAAGACTGCTCCGTATACACAATACTATCAAAGCGTCATAGACAAAGGTCTTGGAACAAAAGTGAAGAAGTGAGAGGTTTAAGAGTGGGGAATAATTGTAAAACAGTTTGTGGTTTTGCAACTCAAATGGTTAAGGGCAGAAGGAGAACATTTTGGTTGTCATTTAGATTTTGGATTTTTCATGAATTATTTTTCAGAAACATACAAAACGTTTATGCAATTAGTTTATTCAGATTAAAGTTATATTTACTTCAGAGAGTATTCATTTGTTCTTTCTTTGTCATTTAAAAAAAAATCTCTTTTTCTCAGTCTGTAATGTAGTGAAGTATTACTTTATTCCGTCTGTCTTAATGCGACAAAATTTTATTATTCACATGATAAGCTGATTAAAGAATAAAAATAGCTTTGTAACAAAAATCCAACGTCTAGTGTGGCGCGAGGACGTTAGTGTCACATCGATTATAATATCATTTCACAATTTACTTACTATTTCGTTGCTTTTAGAGTACTTCTTCACTGTGTACAGAATAATTATTATGATGTAAGTACCTAACTTCAGAGGAAGACTTAAATAAAACGCAGTCTGACGAGATTCTTCTGTAAATTTTAAAGCACAATGGGTTTCTCAAAGTCTCCACGGCGAGATAAGTTCAGTACAATAACTCCTCAAAAAATTTATAAGTAAGAGGTGACTGAGTTAGAAAATACTTAGATTTGCCCAGTCATAAATTTCTATACAACACTTATTAAAATAGCATGTACTTCTTTTACTTGGTCGTGTAAATAAAGATGTTTTCTTTTTGTCCGCTTAAATAAAGATGGTATTGGTGCATATATGTGCAAGTTGGGTTTTCTTTTAGTTTATACATTGTAAAATTGAGTTTTATACAAGTATAAAACAGTGAAATATATGGTTACTTAACACACCAACTAGTTTGTAATGTGTCTGTCAATGTAAGAAAATATTTTTGCAAATACACATCTTGCCAATGAGATCAAGAGATCAATTTGGGAAGGAAATTCTAAAACACCGCTAAGATAAATCTCCATCAAAAAACTTTTTTTTTCAGCAACTTAAATAGATTCATATAGACTCTGCAAACCAGACTGATAATTTTGTATCCATATACAAATGACGGTTGCTTCTCGAACTAAGAACTTTATTTTGATTTTTGAAAGGGGCAAATATCTTAGAAATAAATGTTTGATGATGGGTTACTCCAACAAAGGAACTTAAATATATCTTTAAATCTTTTTGTACATCCTTAATTTTTTATAAATAACAAAATACACAAGGCAGAACGCAATACTTATGACTTATCTATGGATGTTTTGTTTTCACCAAGTGACAAAATCCTTAAATTCTTAAGAGAAAATATATGGACTAGAGAGAAAAGTTACAAATGGTCCAATTACATATACGTATTTTTTTTCATAATATAGTTCTATATTAATATTTATGATTTAATTCTAACATATTTATATATATTCATGTATAGTTAATATATCATCTATACTGAGTAAAAGTAAAATTATATGCAAGTTACGTAACTATACTGAGTAAAATTAAGAGTTAATAATGTTTTCAGGTTTTAAATAGTAAAAGTTTGAAGATCTGGAGATTTGTTGTAGAGTCAAAAACCTGAAAATTTAAAAATTTGAAGGTTTGTTGGAGATGTTCTAATTTGGTCTTTTCTCTCTTAAACCTACTACGATCATTTTTAGAGAAAATATCCATTAAAAAAAAATCAAAATGTATACATTGTTTGTGGGCAAAACTGGGTAAGATGTTGTTACAAAAGAGATAAAGAAACAATTAGAATCACTCTACAAAACTCCCTGCAGATAGAAAAGTAACAGAAAAGAGTGAGACGTTGTTCTGAATTTCCACTAATATTTATAAAATTCTTGTTGTAAATTGTATAGCTTCTTACATAAGTAAATCGAAACTTGGGTTCTGTCTTCACACGAAGAGTTTTGATGTATTGTCTCTTTTTTTTTTTTGAAACACTATGTATTGTCTCTTAAGCGATGTGAATAATTTATTGTCAATGTCAAGAGTCTTTTTTCCATAATGAGATATAACTAACAAATCTAAGTCAACGACAATCACAAAATGACTAAATAACGATGATCCAGTTGAATCAACTAAACAGTATATAGACATGATCTTATCGTTAAAAATAATTCCTAACAACACAATCAAGGAAAAAAAAGATTAAAAAGCACTCTAGCAAATGTTGAGATATTTTAAAAAAAAAAATATGGGTAAGATGTTGAAGCAAGCAGCAATGTAAAATATAGAAGATAAGAAAACTAAATTATGTGGTTCATATATCGGTTTCTTATAATGTATCTCATATTGTATTTCTAAAATGAAAATTCCTAAAAGAATTAACATACTTTCATTGTTTTCCACTATTTTAAAAAGATAACGGTATGGTAATTGAAAAAAAAGACATACTAATAGGGATTATGGACATAGTATTCATCTTATCATGTAATTAATTGACATTGGTAAGAAATTTAAAGCAGTTGGCAGTAGGAGCTGGAGAGGAGGGGAAAAGAGGTATACGAGGAGACAGACGCAGAGGGGTGAGAGCCCTAAAGCGTTTTCCAAATGAAGAAAGCTAATAAGAATAGGCCATATATATTCAGAGTAATCATAAACTCTCACTTTTGTTTGTTCTGTAAATTGTCAGCTAAATTTAAGGGCTACACAAACCTACGAAGTACCATCTTACACTGGACGCATTTAATGTGTCACGACCCACTTCGTATACGTAATTGGAGACGAGCTTATAGATCAATCTCATATTATACGAAAATATCATCTATATATATTTGTCGGCAACAGATATTCCAATACATAGGAAAAGGCCATTTGCACCAAGGAAATTGATTATGGTTATGTGGGTTATCCTTAACTTTTCTCTGATTATCACTTATATAGGCTCCTATCACTTTATATATTTCAAGTTTTATAAACTAAGATACCTAAGAATATGCGAGGACATTAGCAAGTGGAACCGATACATTCGACCATGATATTGTTAACAAAGATGATATATATATGCAGTTGGAAAGCTTTCATTGTTGTAAAGTTAACACATCAAGTATATTTAATATTTTGTTGCATTATATTTTAAATAATTTAAATCCTTTGCTCAAGAAAACATTGAAAGTAATTTCAGATGGCCCTGGTTATTAGTTATAGAAATAATAATGGAAGTATTGGTGTACACCAGTTACAAAAAAAAAAAAAAAAAAAAAAAAATNGGTGTACACATGACAACAATACATAAAATGATATGAAGAGATGGATTTGACGATAAAAAATTAAAAAGAAATAAAAAGGGTCCCGTACGAGGAGGAGGATTAGCCTCTTTGGCTCCACTTTTCATGACTCCGTACCAGTGGGCAACTGCAACCGCGTCAATGTCCCATCTACTCTGTCTTCGTGTTACTCTCTTTTATTTTTATTCTTCAACTTGGTACGTCCCATTTTATTATACGCACGCACTTATGTTTTTTTTACGCACTTATGTTTTCTTATAAATATCTGCGTAATTATAAACTTTTTATCTGCAAACGGCAGCAATAGGGTTTTGTGCCATAGCAACCCTCGTTTCTCCCCCACATGTCTCTGACACTATAAATTTTTAGTATTGACAAGAAATAATCTGGACTTTATTCGATTGTAATAGCTATATATATGTATGCGTGTGTGTTCTTTTGTTAACCGGAACTCTAAGACGAGTCCATATCTCAGGAACCATGTGTACTATTCAATCAAAGTTAGTTAATCCTATAGACCAACTACAGTGTAGGCAAGGCAACTTTATATTTGTCTCGTTATATAGGTCTTTTCTTGGATCATCATAGAGATTGAACCATGAGGTCCTTTATAATACATAACACAAGGGATCCCTCTTAAGTAAAAAGCCATGTCCATCTCTTAGATACACATAGATCGAATCTTAAACCAAAACATACACTAAAATGTAATTTGAAAGCTTGATTAATTAATTTTTAGTACATAAAGAAAATTATAATCAATCAAAGATGGACATATATGCAACAGATATTTCAAGATTATCTTAGAGCATGATTAATAGTGGGTTCTTATAATGGAGTTTTTAGTGGAATATAAAAATTGTCTTTTAATTTTTAACTAAAAAACTAAGAACTATCTCTTAAATATTACAAGTTCTCAGTAAGATACTCTTTTACATTATCTCTCTCTCGCTTATCTTTGTGATTTTCGATCAAAAATTTATTTTAAAATACTCATTTAAGATACTCCTGATGAAATAACTCTAAAGGCATTTGCAATGATTTACCTCATTTTTTTCTCTCAATAATAATATTTCAAATCTGTTATAATATTGTGCTGCCAAATAAAAAAGTGTATTATAATATTGTTAATTCCAAAATGTTTGTTATTTTATAAACTTACAAATTTTACCCAAATAGAGTTTTATTTGAACTAAATCTTCATTAAATTCTAAATATATATATATATATATAATGATTTATATAAACTTATAGCTACATTACTAAAGTATTAATAATTTATCAAAAGTACAAAACATAAATATTGATTTTTAGATATAAAACATTAAAAATAAATTATATAAAAAAGTTTATCATTAAAACGAGTTTGTGAATAGTGTTCTCTCAAAACTGAAAAAAACTATTAATAAATTTGTTTCCCTCAAAATAATATACTATCGAAAAATGTTTTCCTTCTTTTGATATCTTTACTGAAATCAATATTCCAATGGTCTAAAGGGTCCTCATTTTCCGTAACAAGTAAATTGCCAAATACTTTTTTTTGTTATTACAATCTTTGTAGATATGTGAGCAAGGTTTCATAAAAAGCCCCCNCCCCCCCCCCCGCCATTCTGTTGCGAATTAATGAACCTTTTTATCATATTTTTCAAGCAGAGCACTAAATTCGAACTAGAATTGTGGGGTGTGTATTATAGACTGGTATTGGCATGGGAAAAGGAGATCACAAGGTTGGAGCTAGAGGTTGATTCAGCAGTTGTTGTTGGATTTCTTAAGACAGGAATTGAGGAAACTCACTCACTGTCGTTCCTGGTACGTATGTGCCAGGGGCGAAGCTACGTTGTATACTAAGGGTGCACGTGCACCCATTGTTATTTAGGTTTTAAAATTTTACCTTAGGCATGCAAGGTGGAAGTGGCTAAATTGGCCTAAGTGCACCCACAACTTTTTCAGAAACCTGAGTTCGAACCTCATATTTTAACTTATTTAATTTAGTGCACCCAGTAAAAAATATATCTGGCTTCGCCCCTGGTATGTGCCACGGCTTTCTTTCAAGGGACTGGATTGTCCGGATTGATCACGTGTACAGAGAAGCTAACTGTCTCGCGGATGGGTTAGCCAACTATGCGTTTACTTTACCTTTAGGAATAAGTACTTTCGATTCTGTTCCACCTGATGTAATTTCGATTTTTGAAGATGATGTCTTAGGTGTATCCCGTCCTAAACGTGTGGTGATGCCGTAGTGTTTTTTGAATTCTTAATAATATAGGGATAGGGAGGCTTTTCTCCCTCTTTCCCACCAAAAAAAACAATGCAACCTTAACCGAGTGTGATAAATTTAATTAGACTCTTACTAGTTTAGTAGTTTTTGCTGAACTGGTTGTTGGTGCCTTCCCGTAGTCTGTTCAAACAAGGATAACTTTTTGCAATTCAATTTTCCTAAATTAGCAAGCCCAAAAATTTTAAGCAGGGGACTGGTTTTACATGTGAAATAATATAGGTCCTTGCAAGCTTTTAGCTCAACAGCAAGCCTAATCAAGGCATCATAAGATTTAACGAAATCGATCATTTTTTCAAAAGGAAGTCTACTGGTCAAAACGAAAACAAATTTAATATGTTAGGGTTATTTGAAGGTAGAATCTACAGAACACCACGAAAAGATGGGACATTTACTTTGAAGAAGACGTCCGTGTATATTCAGAGGAAAATATTTATAGAATTAATTGAACACATTTAATCATATTTACTGGTACATATTTTGCAAAGGAAAAAAGAAGAGAGTTTGAGGCCTAATTTTTAAAATAGTTTGCAATGACTAATAAAAAAAAATAGAAATTGTTAAATAAAAGTTTCATAGAAAAATTTACTCAAGAATACTTCTTATTATTTTATGTTAACTTGTAAGAAGTATAATAACTCAAAATATATATTTTAATAGAAGCGATATTTACTAATATTTTTCAATCACATAATCATTTTACAATTTTAAAATAAATATAATAATATATAAAGTTATATAAAGCTATTAATAGTGATTGCGATTCAAAAAGAATATGCTTTATATCAAAACATTTCATAACATATAAAATATAACATATTCAGATGTAAAATATCTTTTTGACGAATATACACATAATTGTAGTTAATCAGTTTTTAGAATCACATCGTGATTGTAGAAAAAAACTTAAAAATATTCGTAGTAATTTTGATTTAAGTTTGAATAAAAACTTACAGTTTTTAAGAGACCATACAAACTAACAATTCTATTAATATGCCCTATATGTCAAATTTGCATTAGTGATGCCCGAGCTCTTGGCAGCAAGTAGCATTGCTGTAAAATCTACAGTTTTTAAGAGACCAATGCTTTAAATTTTCTTTATCAAGCGCGGCCCTGGGCAGCAAGTAGCAACTACGAGCTTGAGGGGTTACACAGGCCGTTTACTGTTATACGAGTTAGATGAAGACAATTGCAGAACTACCTGCATTATAGAATTTAAAACAACTCAGGAGGGCAAAATTATTATTTTGTTAATTATAAATACTTTTAAGAAGCTATAATTTTATGGAGTTATGTTACATATCTACAAGTTTATTATAATATTCATAAACTGATTTGCAAACATTAAAACTTTCAAACAAAGAAAAACAAATAAAAAAGAGTTATAATTATCGGTCGACGCAAATTAAGTTTCATGAATACTTTGTATATAGCTAGACGACTAGTCTTTAATCTACATCAGATATGGGGTGCAATGCTTGTACCTGTCTACTTAATGAGTAAATTTCTTTCGCTGGAAAAGGAGCTGAAATTTTATCCGTGTGTGCGTTACTAATATTTGTGTGGACGTTGTTAATCAATAGGGGAATCAGATAGAATTTCACCGACATCATTCATTAAACCAAAACAAGGTTAGTAAACAAACTCATTCATCATACTATATATTTACAGTTAAGTATTGCAACACACAAGATCATGCCAAAAACATTAAAATAATTGTCAAAATAAATAAATTTGATGTTGGTTTAAGATAAGTTGCTGGTTGAGAACGCCGCTCGATGAGAACAAATAGCAAAGATGATGACATTTTTTGTAAAACCGAAAAAGGCGTAATAAAATTAAATATGAAAACTCTAAAAGTTTTCAAAACCACAATAATTTAACTTGAAGAAAAGAGAGAGGAGAGAGAGAAGTAGAAATGGTAAGAGGAGGGACCAAAAGAAAGGAAACGTCTGAGAAAAACCCTAAACCATAAATGGTGACGAAAGAGCTGTCAAATGTGTCAATTCCATCGATCCACAAAACTTAATGCTTGTGGGCTACGCAACACATCTCTTCTTTTCTCTCTTTTGATTTGAGTCTTTTGACCTAACACCTATTACTCTATTAATTTACTCTCTTCAATTCCTTTCCTTTTTTATCACTCAGATTTGCCTCTTTAGTTAATTTTGGGCACAGTGAGGGTTAATGAGCGTTGGTTTATTTGGTATCTCCGATTATGATGTGTAACTGTTCTTTAATATCTCTCTCTCTAAATCTCTGATATGTCAATGAAATCTCGACCGTAGGTTCCCTGCCACTTTCTTCTATTTAAGCTCTTTTGCCCTTTCCTACTTTCTTCACCAAAATCTCTTATACTTCTCCAGATCTTAGGTTTCTCTTACCAGTTTTACTTATTAGGGTTTGCGATGATGAGTTCAGACTCGGAAGTGGTTGCAGTCATTTTTTGCTATTGCATCATCATCAAGATTCAGAAATCATATTCTTTGATGGGTTCCCCTTCGAGCCTGTCTTTTTTGGTTTGAGAATCTTGATGATGCTGCAGCGGCAATTAAATGGCTTTTTATATGATATAATTTGCAAACGATTAATTTTCAAGAAATCCAGACCAACATATCTTTAGATCTGTCAAATATGAAGACTTGTGATGATCCTTTTGCCCAGGTATAGATATATACGTATATATAACCAAACAAACATGTAGTATTTATATAGATATGAGTGCGTATGTGAACAACTTTGTTTTTATGAAACGATGATGAATGGTAGAAATATATATATTTGCTGTTTCAGATGATTAACCCTTACTTAAAGTCTTGTTATACTTTTTGCTACACAATGTATGGACTGTGAAAAAAGAATCTAAGTATAGGGGTGTCTTTCTACGTACAATGTATACATAAGTTATTTTGTAGCTCCATTTTTTGTCAATTTAGCTATCGTATCTAAAGAGTCTGTAGATTTGATATGGGGTTTCAATACAAAACAATGAACCGAAGGGTTTGGTAGAATATGACATAATGTATAGAGGAAGCTTATTTATGTTGTTTTATGTTCGGTTACAAATGGTTATGTTTGTCCATTGGTTAATCAAAGGATTCATCTTCATGAGAAACCTAACCCGATCCTTGCTCTTCGTGTCAATGCGTCTTTTTATATTCAAGATCCTTACTTCCGGATCATGTTTCTCTAATATAATATAGCAGATGATGATGGGATGTATTGTATTTTACTTATTCTGGTTCACATGATATTTGTATATACTATTCCAGAGTTAGGAAAACTGAATCGCATCATTCACTTGTGCCAACTCCAACTATGATCTAAGTCTGGTATGGAATTGAATGATTCTGTATGCACAATCATAACATATTCTGTACTGCAAAGTTTGATATGTTATCTAGTACTTAAGGATCTGACAAGGTGTTGGTATATACAGATAATTGTGAGAAAACAGTTATTATTGTGAGATTGAAAGACTAAGTGCTTACTATGAATTTGATCGCATTCTTGGCCATTTTCTCTAACATATATGTAACATCAAAGCACGTCAGGAAAATTAAAGTCGTGGTTTACTTTTTCATTGTTACAAACAGTTTGAGTTTAATAGAGCAACATTACTGGGAGGTCTTGCTCTTGGGTTCTTAAAAAAAATATGCGTATTTAATTGTGGAGTTTTAAATTTTACGGAAAACTCAACCGAAAGTTTCTTTTTTTTTAGTCAAAATCAATCGAAAGTTTCTTAATTAAAAAGTTTTCGGGTAAAACTTACAACCTCATAATTATATATGCATATATAATATATACGTACATATACATGTGTTTTAAGAACCCAAAAAAACCCAATACTGTTGAGTATCATACTTGGAAAATAAGTATATACAAAAGCCAAATTCAGATAGACTATAACTTCTAGTTTTTCTAGGACATACATTTGTGTTTAGTAGTTGACCACAGCTTTAGTCGTTTCTACATCATATATAACATTAAATTACAAGAGTACATTTATATAAGATTTTGCAAATTACTGTGGATGTGAGATTTGCTAAGCATGCAATTATAGGTTAAACAAACCAATAATCAAAATATACAATTTTAGGTTAAACTTTCTTATCGCAATTTCGTATAGTGCAAGTAAATTGTGAGCTGATCTGGGAACCATCATTTGCTGTCGTTCTTGTACATTATGCTTTGTGAACCAATGGTACGATGTTTATGTTTTTCTAATTTAAATAATGATGTAATTGACGAGGGAAAAACAAAACCTGAAAAACATATTACGAATTTAATACTATATGGATTAAATTTTGGCAATTATTTATAATTAATTAGAAGGTTGGTTAATACAAAAAAATCAATGTTTTGAAAACTTAACAGGACACTGACTCGGCATAATAACTAATTCAATAGTCGAACTGATTGAACAAGGTTTTAATTTTCAATATAATTTAAAACTAAATAATTAAATGTTTATGTATAACTATAAAATTACTGTCATAAAATTTTATATTACTGTTGAATCTAAAATAAAACAAAGATTCAAAATAATATTAAAATATAAGAAAAAGTAATTTGTATATATATATATATATATATATTAAAAATAATATGATTTTCTTAAGGTTTAGTTTGAGAAAACCGGATATTCAAATCAGATCATCAATTTTACCAAGTTTTACCGTGTTTGCTGGTTTAACTCAAATCATGTTATTAGCACAATTTAAACCGGTTAGACGAACGAGTCACGGATCGACCGGTTCCACTGGTCCAGGTTAGAAAACACTGACAAAAATAGACACTTTGTTTCTACTTTCGAGAACACTTTAGCCCTTTTCTAACTTTCGGCATTTAGTGTTGGGCCTCAAATATGGGTCCTAAGATTTGTGACACTTTTGCTAATCCAAAATGTATTTTGAGATCATCTTGAACATCTTTTCTGATATGAGAATGCACTTGTAACATATTATATATTTTTCTTTCTTTCTATCAAAGCCTAAATTCAGAACCTACGTTATTCTAGGATCAGTTTCCTTTAAGAAAAATTGTTAGCCCGTAACTGTATATTCTTCTTCCTGCGATACTTTAGTTTCAGTCTAACTTCTCCATAATAGGACGAGAATATCTTCAAAACAAAAGGATAAAACTATAAAAGGGACAGAATGAAATGCTTAGCTAGCAGTAGTTTTATCTAATCATAGGTTATATAGTGACCCGTCTAAGCTGGAGTATATACTATATGCAAATTAGTTTAATAGTTAATAGTTAGAAAAGTGTATAAAGTAGATATATTTGAATTACGTACTGTAATTTGTGGTTGTGATCCTAGTCTCAATGATTAGTACAAGATTTGGTGTTTGACTGATATGGATTTTGTTAAGATGTCTTGGCTTTTATTTTCAGTGCGACTGTAAAGCGACATAGACTTTTGTATATTAATATATTATAACAATATTGCTCCACTTGAATTCATTTTGTAAGGGGTGTTATGGTATTGCTGATTTATTTTAAGTTAATTTGATTCTCAATTACTGGGATGCTATAATGTTATAAGTTCCGAAAGACTGATAGGATGGCTATCACTTATCACTTATCAGAAGCCTCTTTAAATTGTTACATTATTTTTATTTGTTTAATATATCTTTCAATAAATTGTTTTTTATTTTAGTTCCAGATGACCAAACTTTTCTTATAAGATGATAAACATTTGTATAATTCCTTTATTTTTTTTAGTTTATTTTTAATTTGGGTAAATCCTAATTATTGAAAAATACCTTTTATTAAACGGATCCAGTAGAGTTAGGCAAAGCTAACCCCGATGGGACCAAATCGTTTACATGGGAGAACACAGAGGCTTTTGATCTAGCTTTTTTCGCTAGACGATCAGCTCTAACATTTAAACCTCGCGGAATGTAAGACAAACTAAAACCAGAAAACATAGAACGAGCATGAAAAAATTCTTCTCATTCAGAAGCCAAAGATGGCCAAAACTCTTCCTCTTCGAACAATTTAACCATTTGCAGGCAATCTGTCTCGAAGTGCATGATAATGTGCCTCAGTTGCAGACAAACTCGCATAGCCCAAAGCAATGAGTTTACCTCTGCGTGAAGGGGGGTGAGGACTTGCTTCCCTCCAAAGGTACCGGTGAGCACGGTCCCGCCTTGTAGCTCCATAACGAAGCCACCTCCAAAAGTAGATTGATTGGCTGCCCAAGATGCGTCCACTTGACATCTCGGTAGGGGCAGTCTATCCCTCTCCTCTCGAACAGAAGTTGAAGTGTGTTCCATCGCTTTTGCAGAGATAAGCGATTGTTGAGCCACCTTCCACTCTTCTCCCTCTTGTCTCGCCTTCTGCTGTGTGTCAATGGGCGCTATTTCCACACCATTGAACAACTTCTCGTTCCTTGCCTTCCACACATACCACATTAGCCAAGGAAACTTTTCAAGTCTTTGCGGCTCTATACCTCTTGTCGGAGCTCTAAACAAGAGGAAATCAAAGTTCTCATATAAAGATGAGCTCGGGAAGTAACCCGGAGTTGTTGGGACATCCAACAGTGCCCACGCTTGAAGTGCCAGAGGACACTCGAACAGGAGGTGGTTAATCGATTCATCATCAGCTCCACACCTTGGGCATGATCGATCCGTTCCACAGTGTCTGTCGGTTAGCCTGCTACAAACAGCCACACAGCCTGTAAGACACTGCCATAGAAAGTGTTTAATCTTTCTTGGTGTCTTTAGACCCCACACCTTATTTAATAAGGGATTAAGGCTTGGTTCCACTATCTGCAGGTCATCCCCTTCATCCAGAATCCGAACGGCTTGGTCGTAACCTGATTTGACAGTATAAAGTCCAGAGTTCGTATGAACCCAGCAGAAGCCATCAGCTTTGAATTGACGGCTCGGTTTAATGCTTTGTATCAGTGGCACCTCCGCAGGGTCGCAGATAGTCTGAATCAGGTCCATTTTCCACTCTCCCGAGGTATGGTCGATGAGGTGGTTGACATAGAGTTTTGGGTCTCTCCATGTCCCATTGTCCTTAGTTAATCTGGGCGTATGCGTCGGGAGCCAATTGTCGAACCACACTCGAGTATTAAATCCCGATCCGATAGTACGTCGCATGTCACTTTTAAGTAGGTCTCTGGCTGCTAGCATGCTCTTCCATCCATACGAGGGAGAGTTCGAGGACGCGATCTCCAAAGGGTTCGTAAACCTGTAGTATCTGCCCTTGAGAACTCGAGCCAGGAGGGAGTTTGGGAAGTATAATAGCCTCCACAGCTGCTTCGCAAGTAATGCGAGATTAAAGCTCTTGAGATACCGAAAGCCCAGACCACCTTTCTCAGCTGGTTTACAGATTTTGTCCCACGACATCCAATGAAGACCCTTATTGTTCTGTTTTGTACTCCACCAGAACTTGGCAATCGCACCCCTCACCTTGTTTAAGATATCTTGAGGTAACAGGAAGCACGACATCACATAAGTAGGTAATGCTTGAGCTACCGATTTGATAAGAATCTCCTTGCCTCCTTTCGAAAGAAATTTTGCAGTCCAAGAGTTAATACGCTTACTCAACCTATCTCCGATGAAGGCAAATACCTGGCGTTTCGAGCCACATATTTTCTCTGGGAGACCAAGGTAAGTACCCATTCCTCCTTCTTGATTAATACCTACTGCATTTTTTATCCCCTGTTTTAGATCGGTGGGAACTTTGCTCCCAAACAGGATAGACGACTTGGACGCATTTAGCTGTTGGCCGGAAGTTAACCTGTAGTCTCTGATGATATTCATCAACACAGCACATTGCTGGACGTCCGCTTTACAGAAAAATAGGCTATCGTCTGCAAATAGTAGATGCAAAATCGCTGGGCTAGCTTGAGCAATTTTTAAGCCGGTTAGTCGTCCTTCCGCTTCAGCACCCTTAATTTGCGAAATGAGCGCCTCTGTGAGAATTATGAATAGGAACGGAGATAGAGGGTCACCTTGCCTTAGTCCTCACGATGGTTGTATATTGCCCTTGGCCTCACCATTCACCAGTACCTGATAAGAGACAGACGAGATGCACCATTTGATCCAGGAGACCCATTGAGGCGTGAACCCCATCTTCAGCATCAAGGCTTCCAGAAAGTTCCACTCAACACGGTCATACGCTTTGCTCATATCAGTCTTGATCGCCACAAATTTGGATTTGCAAATCGAATTAGTCCTCATAGCATGAAAATTTTCTTGTGCTACTAAGATATTATCCGAGATCAAACGTCTAGCCACAAAGGCCGATTGAGTCTCTGATATTAGCTTCGGGAGGAATCTCTTTAAGCATCGGCACATAATCTTCGAGATGATCTTATAACTCACATTACACAAGCTGATCGGCCGGAATTCAGTCATCGCCACCGGACGGTCCGTTTTGGGGATCAAACAAATATTTGTTTGATTTAACCTTGGATCGAAAGTACCCTCTTCAAAAAAATTCTTGACTGTCTGGATCACATCTGCTGCCACTATCTCCCCAAAGTCTTGGTAGAAAGTACCCGTCATTCCATCCGGGCCCGGGGCTTTGTCAGGATTTATCTCACTGATCGCTTTTATTATCTCTGTATCGAGAACTGGCTTTGTAAGCTCTGCATTGATCTCCGGTGTGACCTTTGGGGTGATGAAGCGGAGTACCTCCTCGGGATTACCCGGAGATGTCGTGGTAAAGAGGTTCTGAAAATAAGTTGTGGCCACGCGTTCCACTCCTTCTTCGTTCTCGACCCAAGCTCATGCTGCATCTTTAAGTTTTATAATTCTGTTTCGCCCCCGTTTCTGCTTAGTGACCGCATGAAAAAATTTAGTATTGCGATCTCCTTCTTGGAGCCATAGAACTCTGCTTTTCTGTCTCCAGTATAGCTCCTCCTCCCAGTAAGCTGCGCATAGATTCCATTTAAGGTTAAGAACTTCTTCGCTGGAGGTATCATCGTCGGTCTGGGCATTATCGAGCAGCACTTTAATATCCTCTATCTTCTTCGCAGAGTTAGTCGGATTAGCTTTCTTCCACCTTGCAATAGCTCGACGAACATTGCTGATCTTGAAATGGAGTTCATTGGGTTCTCTCCCATTAGAGATCCCCCAGCCGTGTTTAATGGCCTCCACCAAGCCATCTTTTCCAAGCCAATTATTATCAAACTTAAAATTGCGCTGGACTCTGACATTCCTAGATTGAACTCTAGCCAAAAGTGGCCGATGATCTGAACCCCAAAGCTTTAGGTACCCTACAATAGTGTGGGAAAAGAGATGATGCCACTCCTCGTTTCCTAAAGCGCGGTCCAGACGGCATTGGACCTTACCCGAGCTCCGGTAACCCATCCAGGACATCGGATTCCCCTTAAAAGGGAATTCCAACATGCCACAGTTATCAATCATCGTCCTGAATGGTATGAAGGAGGATTCTTGTCGCTTCCGTCCTCCTTTCTTCTCCTTGTTACTAGTGATTTCATTGAAATCACCAATCATGAACCATGCTCCCGTCCTCCTTAAACTCTTCCTTGTTAACCGTTCCCATACATATTCACGGCACTCAATGACCGGATCACCGTAGACAAAGGTTAAGAAAGTTAGTGAAATTTCATTATCAGCTGCTTCTAAGAAGCAAGAAGCCATTTTTTTTTCAGGAAATGGGTGGATATACAACCCATTCAACTCATCACTAATTATTAACTAATGCTAAATTAAAGAAACCTCAAGTTCATAAAAAAGAACACGCATAACTTCATACTTGGTATTAAACTCCCGTCTAAATCCAACTTGGTAGAGTATAGGAGTCTCTTACAGAATAAAGTAGCATATTTACGTATTTTGTTTAAATTATTTAAGAGTAGTATTAATAGTACCTAGTACAGTAGAACCTCTATAAATTAATATCTCGATAAATTAATATACACTAAAAATCTATATAAATTAATATTATTTTATAGTCTCAAATAGAGTTTTTGGTTAAATTAGTATCTCGACAAATTAATATCTCTTTAAATTAATAAAAAATAAAATTTTGGTGTAATCCTAACATTATTAATTTATAGAGGTTTCACTGTATATAACAAGTATGTTTAAACTTTTTTAATTCAATAAAATATTCAAGGAAAGTTTTATTAATTTGAACCATGAGAGTATATGGTAATAGTATCTTACCCAATTCTTTTGGAGATGCAACTCAGTGCATGTATGCAATAATAACAGATTGGGGCTTTTGATATAACATATTGCATGAGCCATAAGTTATGATACAATTACGCAACGAATTAAATTATCAGTCATTAACCCGTACACCGTATTCCTTATTAAGCTATCGAGGATATTAAGTTTGATTTGTCTATCGTAAAATACTAAGGGTCCAACTGGTGACCAAGGAATTGAGAGGAATAATGCATTCTTTGAGATTCCTTAAAAAAATTACCATTCATAAAGAATAGTTTTTTTTTCTTCTTCCCTACCATTTCTTTTTTTGTAGAGAAATAAAAAACAAAATCATTTCTTATCAAATTTGGTATGGAACAATCTTTTCTTTTCATTCCTGCAATTTTATTCTTCATTGTTCAAATCATGTTCGTTCCTCATGTTCCTAAAGTGGTCACCAGTTGGACCCTAAGTGAGTATTGAATCTGAAATTTGAAGTGATTTGATTTTCAATGAGTTTGTAAATGATTGCAGGCAGGAGTGTTCAATCCGGATATCGGTTCGGTTTCGGTTCTTCAGTATTTCGGTTAGTAAAGTACAACTACCATTCTAAATCATATTTACTCCGGTTTGGTTTGGTTTATAATACCGTCGATCTTCGGTTTATTCGGTTTTATACCAATAAACATAATTCTTTAGTTTGGAGTCATATTATATGAATTTTAGAATCATGTTGTCAACACAATTATTTATTAAAAAAATATTTTATGTTTAAATAAAAAAAACAAAAAAATGCTTCTAACCATCTGATAATATAATCAAATCGATAAGTAAAATCAAAGCTCATTTTTTAAAAAAAAACAAAAAAAAACAAAGCACGAAGCACGAATAAAAGTTTTTTTATTCTTCCATATTTAGAGTTCATCAAAGTCATGTTTATTCAATTGAACACGAAACTTTGAAGTTGTGAAAAATTTCCACTAATAGTTGTCTATCAAATTTATAATCTTTATTTCAATTTTATCAATGTTAAAATAAAGCAGAAATATCAAAAAGAAAACTAAGAAAATAAAAAGCATCGGTTGTGAACTGTTATTTAATTATAGTTCAAGTATTTTACAAATCATGACTTTTTTGTACTGTATAAAATATGGTTATATACTTATGAACTCAAAAAAAATAACTTATGAATTTCATACATCAAAATATATACATATTTAGATGTTTCTATTTTTCTGATCGGTTTTATTCGGTTTATTCGGTTTTATCGGTTATATACCGAACCATATCCATATCCTACGGTTTTTATAAAATCACATCCATTCGGTTTATATGGTATATACCAAATTCAAACCATATTGTCTATTTCGGTTCGGTTTGGTACAGTTCGGTTTTTCCATATTGAATATCTCTAATTGCAGGAGAATTGGAGAATTTGAGATGATTTTTGTTAAAACACTCTAAAATTTCATCTAAAACAATGGAATTTGAGTTTTTATTTTTATAACTAAGAAACTCCTCTCAAATACTTTAGAAATATTTAAAGTACTTTAAAATCACCTACTTAAATTTTATTCAATAACAGTAGATATCAGAATGATTTGTGTAATGACAAGTTCAATAACACTGGAATTTAAAGTGTTTTCTAAAATTCATTTTTGAATAATAGTGAATTTATCATTTTAATATAAATCACTTAAAACTCATAGTTGAATACAAGAGTACATTGTCGCCCATTCGTTGGAAAAAAAGTCTACAGCCCTTAACATTCTGTAACGAGTTCTTCCTTAAAATATTTATCAGTCATTAGAAATAGTTTTTAGTGTTCATTCCTTCTGATTTCTTTTTTTTTCTTAGAGAACTAGAGAGTAAATTTGTTCTTTGTTAATTTTGATAAAGAATCATCATTCCCAAAATTTTATTCATGCTCATTCATTTCATATATATTCCTAATGTTTCTATTATGGTTACTAGTTACACCCAAAAATTGTTTAGAACTACAGTAGTGTATCATTTTTTTATGTCCATGAATTAAAGATTTACTTATTGACTCAAGTGAAAGGCAAAAGGAGAAAAGAATCGTTTTAAGTTTTCAACGATCGATATTTATTTGTAACACTAACACCATTATAAATGCGTAAGTAGACCCTAAACTCTCCTCCTCATCAGCTCTTCTACTCTCTCTTAACTCTGCTGAATCTCCCATCTTCAAGATAACAGATTCCAAAACCTAAATCCAAAGCCAAATCAGAAACACCAAAATTCTCAGTTAAATGACTCGAACATCAGAAAACTCGCCGCGGTATCAGCTGAACGAGAGATGGAAACCATCGTCCAGAAAGGAAATCTTTGGAGACGATGTAGGCGTGTCGAGAGTAACGAGCTCGTTGAGACAGAAGAAGCAGAGGAGACACTGTTTCACGAGGAAGTGTGGGAGATTGGTGAGAGAACAAAGAGCTCGCTTTTACATCATTGGGAGATGCGTCATTATGCTTATTTGCTGGACCGATAATAACAATAGTCACTGCGAAGACTTCTAAATAAACATGAAAATGTTAGTTTTTCATTTGCGTCTGCATTGATTTTCTTGAAATAGATCGATAGAGATGTACATACAAGATTCTCCTTTATGGTTAACCTCTACGTACTCTTTTAGTTGTAGATTCTTATGTTTTGCTATTGTTCATCAATATCAGTGCTGAATAATATAGAGAAACTAAATCATGTTAGTGTTAAATAGTAATTATATTCTCATAGTAAAAGATGCATGTTTATATGTTTTTACATATTTTAAGAAAACATAATAATTTTTGATAAAAATAATTTATTGATTCTATTTACCAATTTTCCATAATATTAAAGCAGTAGTATCTTTTTTTTTTTAACTTTAGAAGTATCTCAGACCCATAAAGAGGTTCACACTAATTTTTAAAAAGATGGTGCAGCGACAAATGGATCCTCATTCCGAGTATTCAAATGAACCGTAAGATAAATTCATATCTACGTGACCATAAAGTAAGATGTAATCCGGATTGATTAGCAATCCTAAAGTCTGCGAACTACTACTAAACCACCACATTGTGGTTAACCAATAATATCTTAAAAAGTACAATTTTGTAAGTTTATACTTCGTCATTATTAACTAATAAAATTGCATTGAAATTTTAAAAATATGCATATTTTTGAAACAGAATTTTATTTTAAAACTGATACTTATCTTTTAAGAACACATTGAATATTTTTTTTAGGTTTTCAGCTCTCTCATAGCGATTTTAGATGTTACTAAATTGCATCTAATAATTTGTTAGAACTCAGTTATGACGAGGAACACTGTAATGGATCACATTTAAATACTTAAATGTGATTAGGATTTAAGAATATCCTTGAAGTCAAAAGGGACTTTAAAATGTTCTGTAAAAAAAAAAAACAAATGTTGTTACTATAGCTGATTGATTATCTAGTTAAAGTAATAATTGTTTTTGCCATTGTTGCCAAAATAAAGATTATATATATAGCGAAAAGAATATAAAGCTTACAGAAATATGAAAACAGCTATGTACTGTGACGACAACACTTAACATCTTATGTAGTCCACGACTTCATGAAATAGCTGCCAGCCTGCCACTTAAATACAATAATAAGAAATGTTATAAACGAGGGTAAATATTCATATTTATAAACCCACTCCGTAGTTGGTCGCATAGCTTCCATTTCTTATGAGAACATTAATTACAGTTTATACTTCATAATGGCTCGAACGAATAAGAATATACTACCTCCGTTCCTGAAAGTAAGATTTTCTAGAGTTTTCACGTTTATTAAAAACACAATAAATATCTATTTTTTAATTTACTATTTATTTTTCTATGCATTTTCCAATAAGTGTCTACCAATGAAATTTAATCAATTCAAACATCCACATTTAGTGTTTCTTAAAAGTATACAAAAGTACCTTAAAAATATAGAAAATTCATCTTTGTGAAACAAGAATAAAATCTAGAAAATCTTACTTTCGGGAACGGAGGTAGTATTACTTTTCTTGTAGTGCTTAATCAGGCCTGGGGACGGATTAATTAAACAGATGTCAGGCTACAAAGACAGAGTCAAGAACACTACTGCTACTCATTGACATCGAGCTACTGCTGAAGAAGTGATGAGATAATGGATAGGAGTATGTTTCTATATAGTTTTCATCATCAACGTTGTTAGTGTACACAGAGAAAATGGAGAAGATGATCTTGTGTAACAAACTTTCTGTTATTTTCATTAATGAAAAAGGAAGAAGGAAGTCAACTCTTATAATCTGAGTTGATTCCGGTTTACATGATTCGATACAACAAGACATTTAACCAATACTACACCACTCAATTGATTTACTCTAATATTTCCCCTCAAGATGGCAAATACAAAGACTTCAAAGCCATCTTGCCCACAAAAGAATAAAATTGAGTTGGAAACAAAGGTTTAAGATGTCTGCAACCTGATCATGAGTTCGAACGTGAAGAGTCTTGATGTAACCAACTTCTATCCTCTCACGGACTTGGTGACAATCAAGCTCGATATGTTAGGTTCGTTCATGGAAAAAAGGGTTGTTATCGATGTGAATTGCAGCAGTAGAATCACAGTAGAACGCCACAGGACCAGATTGAGGCGCCTGAAACTCCTGCAACAAGTGATACAACCAAACAACTTCCCGAGAACCAAACTCCACAGCACGATACTCGGATTCTGGAGAGGAGTGAGATACCGTCTGTTGCTTCTTTGATTTCCATGAAATAAGAGAATTCCCAAGAAACATACAATAGCCTGATGTAGAACGTCGTGAATCAGGGCAAGACGCCCAATCTGCATCAGTATATGCTTTCAATACAAGATCAGACTGAACAGGGTAAAGAAGACCACAACCAATAGTTCCTTTCAAGTAGTGAAGAACTCGATAGGCTGCTTGAAGATGTGATTTCTTTGGAGCTGAAGTAAACTGACAAAGTTTATTGACAGCAAAAGTAATGTCAGGCCTCGTGATGGTGAGATACATCATTCGTCCAACAAGACGTCTGTAGACAGTAGCATCTTCAAGAAGAGGTTCAGCTGAGTCTTGAGCTAGCTTTACGTTTGGATCCATCGGAATATATGAAGGTTTACACGCCAAGAGACCAGTATCTTCAAGTAAGCCAAGAGTATATTTTCGTTGGCAAACAAAGATACCATTGCTTGATCTAGCAATCTCAAGGCCGAGAAAATACTTCAGAGGTCCTAAGTCACATATTTTAAAAGCCAAACCAAGAGCCTTCTTTACCTGATCAGCATCATTATCATCATTACTAGCGATGATAATGTCATCTACATACACCAATACAGCAGTGTAGATGCCTTTAACATGCCTGATGAATAAAGTGTGATCAGAATGAGATTTCTGAAACCCATGTTGCTGTAAAGTTGTGCTAAACTTCATAAACCACTGACGAGAAGCTTGTTTAAGTCTGTACAATGATTTTTGAAGATGACACACAGCGTTAGGAGGAAGTGTTTCCCCCTGCTTTGGTGTATATCCTGGAAGCAAAATCATGAAGATTTCTTCACTCAAGTCTCCATTCAGAAAAGCATTAGAGACGTCAAGCTGAGTTAAGCTCCATTTCTTTGCAGCTGCAACAGATAACAACGTTTTAACTGTTGTCATCTTGGCTACTGGAGAGAAGGTGTCAGCAAAATAAATCCCTTCTTGCTGAGTGTATCCCTTAGCAACCAGACGAGCTTTGTAACGTTTCAAAGTACCATCTGCGTTAAACTTCAGTTTATACACCCACTTGCAACCGATTGCATGTTTACCTGGAGGTAAAGAGCAAATTTTCCAAGTGTCATTTGCTTCCAAAGCCTGGAGTTCTTCATTCATAGCAGTAAGCCATTCAGAGAATTGTTTAGCCTGCTTGAACGAGGTAGGCTCAGGATGAAGAGCAAGTATGCTTTGTACTCCGTAGATAAACTTTCAAAAGACATATAAGCTGCCATAGGATAAGGAATCTCTGTCTCAGCTTCAGAAATATTGCAGTAATAATCATGTAAGTAAGCATGTAACTTTATTTTTCGTTTACCATCTTCTTTAGCCTCTGATGAAACAGTACCAACCGGAACAGATGGAGCATCCACGACTGTAACTGGAATCTCAGGAACAGGGATTCCACTGGATGGTTGTGTTTGTTCAGGAGAAGAAGTAAAGAAGTCCGAATAAGAAGTCATATCCTTTGAAGCATAAGGAAAAATATCTTTATGAAAAGTAACATTACGTGAGATAAACGTTTTGTTACTTTCAACATCCATCACTTGATAGCCCTTATATCCAGCTGGATAGCCAAGAAATACGCAAGGTCGAGCACGAGGTTGGAACTTGTTACGTCCTTTGGATGAGGTAGAGCAATAAGCAAGACAACCGAAGACACGAAATCCACTGTAATCCACTTTTTTAGATGTCAAGACTTTGAAAGGTGATTTATTATCCAGTAGAGGAGTCGGTATACGATTGATGATGAATACTGCAGTGAGAACACAATCTTCCCATAACCCCAATGGCAGTAAAGATTGAAACATAAGAGATCAAGCAACATTTAATATATGTTGTGCTTCCTCTCAACGACAGCATTCTGTTCAGGAGTCTCTGGACAAGAATGATAAGAGATTATCTATTTCTGTTTAAACAGAGTAGAGAACTTGAGCTCTTGAGCGTTGTCAGAACGAACTGCCTTCACCACCGCTTTATACTGAGTTTCAATCGTCTTCAACAACTCAGGAAATACAGTGATGACTTCGTCTTTTGTTCGTAGAAGATATAGCCAAGTCACATGCGTGTGATCATCAACAATCGTGAGGAAATACCGATAGTCTTCGACAGTTGATGTTGAGAAAGGACCCCAAACATCAATGTGAAGAAGATCAAAGGCATTAGCACAAATGTTGTTCTTTGGATTAAAGGGAAGTATTTTCTGTTTTGCAAGAGGACAAATTTTACAGTGAAAAAAACCTTTATTTCTTGTTTTCAATCCAAGTACATCAATTATTGCATCAGTCTTAGAGATAGACGGATGACCAAGCCTATTGTGCCCGAGATTAACATCTACAATGACATTTGAACAAACAGCAAACTGTTGCAGAATAGATGCATCCACTATATCCTATGTATCAAGAACGTAGAGATTGGAGATTCGATAAGCCTTCCCAATCGTCAAGCCCTTGGCACGATCCTGTATCAGACAAGAATCCACATCAAAACTCACACGACAGCCTAAATCTTTAGTCAACTGGCTGACGCTCAGTAGATTCAGTCGAAAATCAGGAATGAACAGAACATTGGTCAATATCAGATAATCATTGAGTTTGATACTACCAGTTCCTGCAATTTTAACTCTGAAACCTGTAGGTAAAGTAACATAGTTGTTCATTGCATCAGAGAGATTAGCAAACAACCGTCTATCATGACAGACATGATGTGTTGCACCACTATCAACAATCCATGATTCAGAAGAAAGAGCATTCCCTGTTGATCTTAACATGCCAACAAAGTGCAATGTTGAGTTCGAGAAAGCAATACCCGGAAGAGCTGTGATAGTACCACTAGATGATGAAGCCATGTAGTTCACTTGAGCAGGTGAGGTGTGAAGCTTCGAGTTGAAGTAAGCAATGACTTCTGAAATCTGATCTTTTGACAAGTTGTTTATCTGCTCTGATAAGGAATCTGCAAGAGCTAGCTGAGCTACAACAGGTTTCGAGGTGACAACTCCTTTAGATGATCCAGAAGGTTGTTTATCTGCTTCTTGCTTCACTTTGTGTTTGAAACCAACGGGGTAACCATGGATCTTGTAACAAGTGTCCACAGTGTGACCATTTTATCCACAATGTGCACAAACCGGTCTGTTTTGCTTAGGAGGATATTGCCTCTGAGCAGCATTGACTGAGACAACCTGACTAGGAGCAGATAATTGAAAAGCAGTAGCATTCTGGACTGAAACCAAATTCCTCTGATTATAATCTTGATCCAATAGGTTATAGATCTCAGATAACTCAGGGAGGTTCTTCTTCATGATGATCTGACTGCGGATGATCGAGTATGATTCATTTAATCCAGCCAAGAACTTGATCACCTTAGACTGCTCTGCCTTTTTCTCAATTGATTTACAGCAATCACAACGTTTACAAGTAGTAATACAATTAGCCCCATCAAGTTCATCCCACAAAGTCTTCAGGGTTGTATAGTACGTAGCCAGATCCATAGTACATTGCTGCAGAGACCAAACTTGCTGAGATAACTGATAAGAGCGTGGCAAGTTCGTAATGTGAAAACGAGCCTTCAAATCATTCCATATCTCAGAAGCATCGTTGAAGCGTAGGATACTTTTGTAGATCTGTTTTGAAACAGAATTGAAGATCCAAGATTTCACCATCGGGTTGCATCGGGACCAGATGCGAAAAGAGTGATCCGATTCAATCGGCCTTACGATAGATCCATCAATAAACGCAAGCTTGTTCTTAGCATCCAAAGCAATAGTAATCGCAATACTCCAGTTATCATAATTTGTTCCATCAAGAGATTCAGAGGTGATGGATAGACATGGATTATCACTATTAGTGAGGTAGAAAGGTGAATGAATACTATCGGGAGAGATTTCGTCCGAGTCCGTTGATCTCGTCGGGGATGCTTCAGGATTGAAAGCACGACGAGCTGAAGACGGAGGACGACCAAGGCGTCGCATAGATCTGCGATTAATCACCATTTTAGCTGAAAACGAACCGAGAAACTTCGAGTAAACGACGATCGCCGGCGGAATAACCGATCCGATCGAAGAAGACGAAGATCAGTGATCAATGAAGCGGAGGAACGAGAAGAATCGATCGAAGGTTGAGCCTTGATGGCTCTGATACCATGTTAGTGTACATAGAGAAAATGGAGAAGATAATCTTGTGTAACAAACTTTCTGTTATTCTCATTAATGAAAAAGGAAGACGGAAGTCAACTCTTATAATATGAGTTGATTCCGGTTTGCATGATTCGATACAACAAGACATTTAACCAATACTAAACCACTCAATTGATTTACTCTAATAAACGTAAGCATATATACTGGAGAATATATTAAGGACAATACTGCATTCAATGATTTCTTTCCCAATAGCCCAATATTATTGGAATTCCCACTTGAGAATTAGGAGTGGACGCGATTCAGATTTCAGACCCTGTCAATAACTGTTTTTATTTTGTTAGAATATTTCTTATTTTACTCTTAGAAGGTGATTGGTTTGGTTAGAGAAAAATGAAGTAAAAAAGAAGTAAAAGAGATTGGAATATAAGATAGAGTAAAGGAAAAAAAATGTAGTAAATAATCTTACTCTAGCAAAACTTAATTTGATAAAAAATGTGTAAGTTCTTTGTTAAAACATTAACTAGAGTAATTATGAGAAAATAATATTTCATTTGATTGTTAAAATCAGTAAAGCCTAAAGTCACTTAAAAGTTAGAGTAAATATTTATTCTTTTTTTTGGTCAACTTGTAAATATTTACTTTATATTAACCATATGGTCACAGCTTTAGTTTTTGTTTTATTTTGAACGAAAGATAATTTTAAGTAACGACTCTTTTTTTTTTGGCATCAAGTAAAGACTCTTAGAGCATGTTTATTGGTGGTTTCTTGACATAAGTTTTTAAGATTAAAACAATTAAAATCATAGAAATTAAAAAAAAAATGAAAAGCTCGTAACTAAGAATTTGAAGAAACGGTTCCAACACTGACACACGTATGTGTCACTTATATCGGTGATGTTTTATAAAGAAAACTGAAAAGTAAATACATTAGTATAATATTAATATTTTGTTCTTTAAGAATTTTTACAGGTTTTAAACGCTGAACATAATCTCAGTTTTTTTGACCCATCAGAGTACTGACAACAGTGAGGTGATGATTGTTTACATGGTTTTTAGATTTTAGTTTTTGGTTTTTGGATTTTAGTTTTTGGTTTTTGTTTCTCGTTTTTGATTTTTATGTAGATTTTAGTTTTTCAAAAAAACTTGAATGGTGACATTAGATTTTGGTTTTTATTTTTTAGACTAAAATAATTTATAAATACAAAATTTTATTCTCGAAACCATTAGCTAATATTTTAAAAAAAAATAAAAAATAATAGCTATAAAATCTATAATGATTTTATGTCAAAATTTTATTTTAACGTATATTATAAAATAAAAATAATAATAGCTATAGTTTTGTAAAAAAAAATTATATTTTCATAAGAATACACAGTTAATAGCTAATATATTTTTTAAAAAATAAAAAAATTAGTAATAGTTTTAAAATATGGTAAACTGAATTTATGCAATTCAAATATTACTATTTTTTTTTGAAAAATGGTAAGCATACATAGAATTATGTAATTCAAATATTTTTTATATAAAGTAATGGCTAAAATTAAAATAAAAATTAAAATGACTATTTAATAAACACATTGCAGATATAACTAACAGTTTGAAGAAAATCATTATAGATTTTATAGTGTAAAATATTGATTAAATAATAATAAAACTAAGTTAGCTAAACAAAACTCCAATAAATTAATTAGTAAAGAAGATTGTTACTGCCGAGCAACACATGAATATATAATCATCAACCATTTGTCATTTTGAATAATATAGAATTTGTTTTTTATTTCTTTTATTTTTAATACTTCACTGCATAGTTTAATTGATAAAATGATGAAACAAACGTGTAGAAGTTGAGATAGGAGAAAAAAAAGGAATAATAATAAAAGAAACAATTAAAGATATAAGATTTAAAAAAGAAGTTAATAAATAAAACAATCATCGTTGGCCAAAATCTAAGAAAACATAGCTTTTGGTTTTTATGTAGAATTATGTAGTTATTTGAAAAACTAGTCTCCCTGCATTTTAGGAAATCATTTTTTCCAAAATCTTGATTGGTAAAAAAAGTGGTTTTTCAAAAACAAAAGCTAGAACCCATTTCAAAAACTGAAAACAATCAAGCTCTGAGTCTCTAAATAATAGGTCTCTCTTAATATATAATCATTATAGTTAAATATAAAGTTAAAAATTTTAAATAAATGTACTGGATCAGTTGAAATTAGGGGTGGGACGGACCGGATATCTGGAATATTTTAAGATATCCGGATCCGGATATGGATCCATCGGATCTGTAAAATTGCTATACGGATCCGAATTCAGACTTTTTGGATATCTGGAGTTGGGATATCCGGACTAAAATCTGGATATCCGCGGGTATCCGAATCCGAACGGTTTTTTAGAAAAAATCAACTTTTTAAAAAATTAAATTTAAAATTAACTAATTAACCATTTATTTAGCTTATTTAAAATTATTTTTAAAAACAATAAAATTGAAAATTTATTGAAATTTAATAAAACTAAAATTTTAATTATTTTATATAATTAATATATATAGTATGCATATATAAATATAATTATATTTTACATATATTAAATATATAAAAGATCTGAATCTAAATCTGAATATCCAAACCAAAAATTTCACTATTCGGATTCGCATCTAAATCCGTCGGGTTCCGGATCCGGACTTTTCCAAATATCTGTTTTTTCAGATTAGATCACGGATCCGGATATTAAGTTCCAGACTTAGTTGAAATTGGACTTGTAAAAATAAGCTCTCAAAATATGCGACAACGCTCTTGTGGGAAAGCAGCTCTGTTCTGTTTTCTCCTTCTTTCTTGCTTTCTTATTTTTTTTTTTTTTTTTAATTACAAGAGCTTTATCTAGAGCACAACCGATAATGATGCCCATAACCATAGCATTTTAGATCGAACTCTTTTCCATAAAGAGTTCCAGACATAGATCCATAAGTTTTTGAATACTAAACCATAGCATGAGTTTTTTTTAAGCTTCTTTCATTTATCTTCCCCAAAATGAGACATCATCTTACAAACGATAGCATGAGTTCCTTTAGCTTTGTATACCATTGTTGATTTTACTCTATGATAGACTTTTCACAATACAAGCGATAAACTGATAAAGTTGATATAAAAGAAGAAATACATATGTGGTGCGTTGGATCTTTCTCGTTGTTTCTCTTGCTGAATGTTTCCCTATTAATATCAATCAAGTTATCAAAAACTAGTCAAAGGAAAATGGACAACGATGACAAAATATGGATTACCATCATTAATTTTATTTGTATTTTCTGCTACATCACTATGGCTCTGCTAAACTATTTAGTAATTTCATATACGTACACCTCACCAAAGTCACGAACAAAAAGTTGCTACGTTACCTCAACGTTAAACCCTGAAACTAATTTTATCAAAAAAAAAGTACGATTTTTTGTTTTCTATTCTTGTAGTTATGATCATATCTACGAATTTGGATTATGCCTATAATTTTTCTAAGTAAAGTGGGTCCAGTTTGATTTTTCAATAGAAAATTCCAATATATTGGAGAGATGCTTCATCATTACAACGTTGAATTACTATAAGAGATAGCTTAATTCCATTATAGAGTAAAAATGATAATAGTTTAGTTGCTGGTGGTATGTTTACTTTATCAGCCATTCCAACAAAATCAAAAGCTTCTTTTCTAAAATGATTGTAAAACGTTGATTATTCATTAGCATGCTTGATTTGGATTGTTGTGACCTGATAATCTATCAGACAACATGCGGGACAAACATTCCGTTTTGACTTTCACAGTTTTTTTCCCACTTTGCTGAATCTTTTGTACTTAAGTTTGCTTGTATTTATTGGGGATTACAAATTTACAGTTATACTTGTCTTTTTTTTTTGTTAAGTGAAAAATGGGAGTGCGTTAATTCCCCTGTTCGAAATTGCGCTAGGCGCTAGTCGGGCGGTCGGTAAGGGCCTAGCGAGTTACTGAAAAATCGGGGATTAAGCGGGGTATACGCGGGGATTAATTTTACGTTAATATATGTATAAATACTGAA
>OVBX01000792.1:0-25220 GCA_900406325.1 Erucastrum elatum
AAAAATACATGTAACAGTTTTAAACAATTGATTATTTACAACATGTAAACTATAAGTTATTGTATTTGAAATAGTTATAAAACATTAAAATTAAAATTGTATACCATTATCAATTTAAAATAAATATATATAATTAAAAATAACATCCGCACGGTTGTGCGGGTCGAAATCTAGTGTGTATTTAAGTTTTGATACCATATTAAGTTTTATAGACTTACAAATTTAAATTAACTGGTGCTAAATGAAATAATCCAAATATATTATATATTTTTATGTTCCATCAAAATTTCTAATGCATAAACTTATATTTTCACAAAATGATAATTAAAAAAAGCTAAAATGTTATATAAATGTTATGATCCTCAAATTATATAAAATATATGATCACCAATATCTTCGACCAAATAATAAGAGGGATCATCATTTCTTAGTTTTTTTCTTCATATGGTTTCGGACTTTCCGATCATAAAAATAAAAGAATTAACGGCATCGTTAACTACCATTTTCCATTATTTTAACAACTTGTAAGTATCCTACTGTGTTTAATACGAATACATATGTATTTTTATCACTAAATGGATCCTATAACCACTGGATTATGTCTATTTATTTTTCTCTTTTGAAAATTGTAATTAGCGTCTTGTGAGAGACAAACTAGTCGGCAATATTCATAATAAAACATTTCGCTTGCTTTTGTAGATACAAATAAGCTTCCATATAGGTATATACGAAAAATAATATTCCCTCTGTTTTCTTTTACAAGTCGTTTTAGTGGAAATTTTTTATTCTAAATTATATGACGTTTTCAGTTTTTTATATAAAATTTATTAACAGAGCCAATGATAATATGTTTTCTATTTTTTCACTGGTTGATTTGTGGTTATGTAAATAATTAATATTGTTTTTATCTAGAAAATATAAGAAATTTATGTTTTTTTTAATCTATGTGTAAAACTTTAAAACGATTTATAAAAGAAAACAGAGGAAATATGCTGATACAAAAATCCAGCTGTACGGACTGATTAACGTCGGTAGCCTACGCATTGCTGAAAACTTGTCCTTTCCCTTGATCAACTGATCCAAAAACTTGATATTTTATTTTTCATGAATGTGTGTAAATTGTTACTTTACAATCCGATAACGTTATCTTTTTATTTTGTACCTTTTATGTCAACATGGTTTAAGATACTAAAACTTTATTTACTAGCTTAAATAGATATATTTCTTGCTGAACACTTTTCTTTTGATTTTTTATATTGCTAACTACTTTGCTTTTAAATTTAAACTTTGTTTTCTACTACAACAAGTTTTGCTCATGCAGCTGTTTTTTTTTTAAATTTCATCTGCCGTATTATTTAGTTAGTTTTGTGGTCAATAAAAGAAAAGGCCATAAAGGGAAAAATTAGAGGAAATATAGGTTAGCCTCAATTTTTATCAGCTTGCTTAAAATATTATATTCAGCTATAGATGAACAAAAAAAAACTAAAATTTCACCAAAAAAAAAACTAAAAACATTCAGAAAATACATCCAGTGTACGTCAAATTTACATTAAAACTGTAGGATATCTATTTTTTTTTTCATGGACAGCCTGTTAACAGTACATGCTATCACTAAACTTTAGAATTAGCACCCTAATATAAATACCTATATGGATATATATTTATAAATTAAAGTTAGGTTTTGATAAAAAAAAGTTAGGTTATGTATTTTTTTTTTTTTTTCTATAAAGCCAAAGACCACAGAATTTCCTTCAAAACAATTTGTAAATAATCTACAGCATATTAAATTTTAAGAATTTTTTTTTAAAAAAATATAGTTTTGAGTTAAAGTTCTAAGTGGATTTCAGTTACAACATTTATAACAAAAANGTTTTCTATAAAGCCAAAGACCACAGAATTTCCTTCAAAACAATTTGTAAATAATCTACAGCATATTAAATTTTAAGATTTTTTTTTTTAAAAAATATAGTTTTGAGTTAAAGTTCTAAGTGGATTTCAGTTACAACATTTATAACAAAAAGAAAACTTGAATTGATGAAAACTGATGTAGATATGCCCTTTGTCAAAAAAAAAATGATGTAGAATTAAAAGTCCACGGGTTGAACACTTTACTAATCTTTTTTTACTTTATTATGCAGTGTTTTAATATTGTATGCAGTTCATAGAATAATTAAATTTATCATGGCTAGGCGTCCTCTCTAATCTAAACTGATAAATATAAAATGAAACAGGATTTGACCGTTTCAATCCCATTTTGACCGGAATACTGCTAGAGAAAGATCCGATGGTTTTTTGTAAGAAGCTAGAGTATCTTTTGCCTTCGCTAAGCATGGGACTTCTGATTTTTTAACCACTTACACGTCACAAGTACCATTGCTTATCATTAATTAGTCTTCCATGGAGCTAATAACTAAAATAAGATAACAATGAATTATAAAGTCAGTGTAAGATGGTCCGTGATTTGCGTCAGGTGCTAACCGGAGCTGTAGAAAAACGCTTTACACAAGTATTTGATTATAATACACTTGAACTTTCATAACATTTTCTATTCCCAATTCACTATCTTATACAAAAGAAAAATCATAACATTTCATTCATGTGTGATTTTTAACTAAATGGATTTTTTACTAGAAATCATAACTTTAAATATGTGTATTATTTATTCAACTATACATTTTATTTTAAGCTAACAATAAAATAATTATTAATTAAAATCAGTAGATTCTCATTATTGTAGGGATTTTCATAAATAGGAATAACAATATATTGAATATTTAAACTATTTTAATTATATTTGATATATGTATTAACATTTTCGAAAAATCGGTTTAAAATATGTTAACAAGAACTTTATTTTCAAAAATTATATGTAAATATTTTAACTAATTTTGTAATTAGTTTTGAAATATTATTATACCCTAATGTATTCAATTATCATTTACAAAATGAAAATAAATAAACTATCTTATTTTTATCAATTATATAATCAAAATCAATCATATTAAAAGAATATTATGATGTTGATCTAAATATTTTAACAATACATTAATTTTCCAAAAAAAAAAATTATTATAAATGAAAGATAATTATGCATTAATATATATAGATAGTTATTATTTATATTATTTAAAATAAAATTCTAACATACTTTTATCTATTTTATATTTGTTATCAATCATGTTAAAATAAAATTATTATATTGAACTACATATGATAAAATTATTTTAAATTGATAGCTACAAAATTTATTTTCATACATATAAAATAGTTATGTTAAAAATAATATTCGATGACAGACTACAATACATTTATAAAAATTAACGTATTTTAGATTTTGTATATACAATAATATATTATGGAAAATGAATAAATATAAAATATTACAAAATTGAAATCGAATTTTTAAAGGCTGGTAAAATTTTAAAATAAATTAAATACAAAATAATTATTAAAATCATGTTTTTTTCATGCACAATGATTTGTTTAATAATTAAATATAAATACAATAAGATAAATATATAATAAGAAGAAACAAATACATGTGATGATTTTAAGTAATTGATTATTTACAACATATAATTTATTATATTTGAAATATAAACATTTAAATATATGATCATTAAACAATAATATAAAACAAATATATATGCATATAAAATTGAAAATAATACATACGCGGTTACGCGGATCAGAATCTAGTATATCATTGTATTAATATCATTGACATATCGATTTCATAGAACTAGAATCGGGTCATGTGGAACAGAAAATTTAAGAGCGTGGAAACAGTTCTCCAAAAAATAGTAAGTTATCTTGCATTCTAAAAAAAGCATGCAGTCCTTATTTCATGAGGTATATATATATATATATATATAGTTAATATTGATACAAATATTGTTAACCAGCATACCAACATGCACCTCACGGCTCACACACAACAATTCTTCATAAACCAAACATGAGAGAATTACATACATAAATACAAAGACCATTAAGATTCGTTTCACACACTAGCAAATATAGATGAACTGTATCCATTTCTATCATCCCAGAATTTAGACCAAAGCATTATTCCTCCATACTTCCCAGACTTCTTTATTGTTGGAAGAATCTGAGAAACTAATACATCCGGCGGAATATACCCACTTCCGGCTGCTTCTGGAGCAGCTGGGAGACCTAGAAATATTTTCTTAGTAGTGACCGAAGTGGTCCACGTGTTCCAAGAATCGAATAGTCTATCGGCATTACCTGAAGTGTATTGACACGGTGCATTGTTGTAGAATTGCACCCAAATGTAATCGAAAAGTGTGGTGTTAAGTGCACTTCCCATTAATCTGTCTGGGAATGGACACTGAGGAGCTCCTGTTAGATACACTTTTCTTCCACGGTTGCCAAATTTAGAGAGAAACCTGTCCAAAATAAATATTAAGTTTAGATTATTTCTTTAAAAAATAATGCAAAAACTTTTTTTAATGTTCAGAAATCGTTCTAGAATGCGTCCAGGCATGGGCAAATCAGTAAGAATCCAATCTTTTTTTCTACGGAAGTATCCGTTAATTTTCTACAAAACGCTTAGTGATATTTTCAAAATTGTTTTTTTCTTTAAAATGTTAATGCGAGAAAACTGAGCATCAGAAATTTTCGTATTACGGATATTCCACATCAGAAATTCAATATAACCTTAAGGGATATATAAATGGTTAATAATCAATTCATTTATCACAAATTAGTTTTAAATTAAAAATTCTTAATAAATCTGAATCTAACATGTATCAGAATTCATATTTTAAATACATTAAATTCTTAATTAATATAAAAATAAAATATCCAACCGTTCAAACCCAGAATAAACATGAATCTAGCACTTCGTCACTTAAGGATCTAGTTTTGGATATATCGTTTTCTATTTTGTATTATGAGTATACTTAGCAAAGTAAAAAATCAAAACAGTTACTGGATTATTACCTAGCAAGATTATCCCAGTGTTGAGGGGAGCCAAGCTCGATATTGAAATCGATACCATCTAGTACAGCATCACCTAAGGGACGTGACGATGATTTTCCTCCTAAAAAGTTGTTCCACAAGTAATCTGCAACCATTATGGCGTCCTCCTTCGACCCAATCGAGTAGTTCCCGATTCCGCCACCGAGAGACAACATAACCTTGCCATAAAAATGTGATTTCAGAATTAATAATTCATCCTTTTTCAAACAACACATCTAATTTAGATTTTAGTCTAGATGATTATAATACTAATTAATACACAAACCACTAAATCACAAAAAAAAAAGTTCTAAACTATAAATCTTGGTCAATTAACAAATTATAGGATCAAAATTTGATGTAAGAAAAACTTGGATGCATAATTTATATATATTTCCATCTCAAGAAGTCATCTAGACTTAACCGATATGTAATGGTCCAACCTTGATGCCACGAGACTGACACTCTTTGACCTGAGAGCCAATATGGGTGCAAGTGTTGGCCGCAGGGTTGCAGTGGCCGGCAAGGTTAAGCTCAGGCGTTTGACCGTTACCGAATTTCACAAGAAAGGCGACGTTGACGTAAGCATACCTGCCGGTGGCACATGTGGACGAGAGATTACCTTCGTTGCCGTTTTGGCCCCAGTAGATGGCTATGCCTTCGGATGCATCAGAGGGTTTGCTAATAAAGAAGATTATGAATAGAATTATAAAGAAGACGAAGAATAAAACAGGCTTGAGCAATTTTATGTTACTCATAGTCTTGTTTTTGATGTTTTTGTCTTCTTCTTGGTTTGTGTTGTTTGGTATTTGCTTTTCTTTGATTGTATATATCTTAATTTGTCTCTGTCGCACACATTGCATTAGGCATGGCTTTTATTGGTAGTCTATAATATTCTATCGTCAAACTATACCGCTTTACGACTTAAACTAGATACATATCCCAATATCCCAAAACATGAATCTCTAACCACTGTGTTATTCTCTGGGTAAATTTCACTTTTACCACTTTCATAATATCATTATTCATGTTTACCACCACTAATGAAGTATTTTCAAAAATATATTTTCATTAAAAAAGCAAAAAACTCTTACATACTTTTTCTATATATATAAAAATAATTATTTAAATAAATAATAATTATATATACTTATTCTAAAACCTAAATTCCAAATTTTAAACTCTAAACTCTAAACCTTCAATTCTAAACCTTAAACCCTCGACTCTAAATCTTCAATTCTAAACCTAAACACTAAATCTTATTCCACTTTTTAACTCTAAATCTATATTAGTTTTATAACATTAAGACTATAAATGTTTTTTTTCTCTCTTTAAAAGTGATGATAAAATTAATTAGTGTAAACTAGAAAAGTGGTATCATGAAAATTGTAATTTTGGCAATTTCTCTTATTCTCTCTATTCCACAATAATATTCTCTGTTTCATGAAAAATCACTTTTAACATTTTTTATTACACAAAACTATTAATGTTTATTATAAACATAGACCTTATAAATATTTTTATTGCATATACTATTGATTAAATAGATGTAATCATGTCCTTGTCAAAAAATAGATGTAATTATGTAACTACTAAACATATAAATGCATTATAATAATTTTTTAATCTATGTGAAAAATGTTTAAGAAACACTCTGTGTGAAATAAACAGAATATATTTTTTTACTTCTTACACCTAGTAAGAAAACACATTAAACAACTATTAGAAATACATAATTTTTTTTATAATTATCAATTTACAATAACTTTTAACCAATAATAATGGGACCAACAATAATTCAATAAACTCAATTAATTTCTTAAAGTTTACAATTTCTACATAAGAAACACAAAACATATATCTTTATGAAATACTTTTTTTCTAAAACATCTATCTTAATTGAACCGAAAAAGTATTGGATAAAGAAATAAAATGATTAAATTTATAAAAATTCAGCATTCAAATCAGCCATAAACTCAGATGAAAAAAAAAGTATCCATAAAACTTTGAAATTCTTGAGAAAAGAGAAATTGCTAGAAATATCATAAATTGACTACCACTATTCAAAAGTATACTCGATTAAAAATATTTTAATAGTTAATTTAAAGTTTAGTGATTATTATTTAGGATTTAGTATTTATGGGGTAAAGTTGGGTTTATGTTTTTTTAAAAAAATGTTTATAAATTATTTTTAAACATTTATAAATGTTATTTTACCTTTTTCATTACAAATTTAATGTAGTTATGAAAAAGTGGTTATCATTTAGAAGAAACTTGAAAAGTACTATCAAATTTGTGGTAGAATTGAAAAAAATATATCAAAAAATATATATTAGAAATTTGTCTTGTGTTGGGATTTGAATCATAATACAATAATAAGCTCTTTAGCTCAGTAATTTTATCAACCGGAGACAAAAAAAAATAGGCTCTTAACCCTAAAACTGATTTAAAATTTGAATAAGAACTTATACTTTTAAAATTTTCAATTTTTTTTTATAATTTATGTGACGAAACAAATATATATTCCTATAAAATATTTTTTTACATCTTTTTACTATTTTTAGTATAATATTACATATATTTTCTAAGAAATGGAACTCTCAACCATTAAAGAATTAGGAGGATATTGGATTAGACCTGGGGGCAATCGCACTCTTTGTCCCCACCTAAGCCGCCCCTAAATACAAGTTCGAAAAGAAAACTAAAATATTTTTCTTACGAAGAATTAATTAATCGAGAATACTACATACCTCACGTTGTGATCACCATCATCTCTTGTAGAGTTGACTTTATCCTCTCCTTTTCTGTTCATCTAGTTGAGTTTATCCTCTTACTCTTTTTAATTATGGCGTTGAATTTTACCTGTAATGTGGCACATTTTCATTCGTCCTTAGAGTCAGAACAATTTTAGCATTAAAACCATTAGAATATCAACTGAATTTTAACCTTTTCTTCTGTTTCAACATCTGAATTTCTTCTTTCTTCAAAATGAAAATTTACCTTTATTTGCGGATCCGACTTTCGAGGACATACTTTCTACAAAGCCTAGAACGAGAGATAAGTCATAAGACCGAGAATTATCTCTTATTTTAGCTTGGAAAAGTTTGCTGTTCTCAGCCAGTGGAGCAGAGGATTGATGACCAAAGCATTTACTAATCTGTTGATTAAAATCCTTTTATACGTTTAAAAGGTCCCCAACACGTATTTTACTTTTCACCAACAAGTATTTTACTTTCACCAAAAAAGTCTAAACAAGATGATCACTCGTTTAAGCTTCGTTTTCTTCTCCCGCACTGATCCATCTCCTCTCTGAAAATGGGTCGCCATTTCACCTTCCCCTTCACACTACTTGGGCTTAAAGTCCAGTGGCTATTACTGGGTCTAAAGGATCATTCTTATGTCATCACAACTGGACTACATTTGGGCTGGCAATCAACCTCACTCAACAGATTCTTAGCATTGGACTGGAATTTTATTAGGGTCAAAGCTTATCAAAACAAAATATGCTGTATATTACGGCTTGGATTAAAAATTATACAACGTTCCGCCAGTCTATAGCTAATAGATTTTCCATACCTGTTTTTGGCCTGTGGTCCTTTTTCGTGTGACTGACGGTACATTAGTGTTTCTTACCTTCGAAATCATTGTTTACTAATCTTGCAACTATGTTTTCTTTAGTATTGCTCATTTTTCACACAGTCGGTGTTGTTAACTATCTACGTGGAATAATTCATTTACTATACTAGTATTTACTCTCTTGTCACGTTCCCTTCAACTTCAAGGTTAGCTTATTTCAATAGTAAGACGACCATACTAAGCAATTGAAAATATAAGAAAAACTATAAACTTGGACCGTAATGGAGAGAATAAATTAAATAGCAAAGATAATTCCCCGTTTGTCTCGGTAGTCATCGCTCCTTGGCCGCACATGTCACGAAATTAATATATGCACACCAAACAACATATAATAGTAACATATATCAACAATAATTAATCAACGCCAGAACTTTACGTCAATGATTATAAGATGCTCGTAGATCATGTGAAGTTACACTGCAAAACACATAAAATATTTATTTAATTGATTATTAATCACTAGAAATACAAGTTATCCATGTAGGTGCATGTGCATGCATATAGACTTCCAATAAACGCATAGATAGGCTTATATAGCGAAAAGGTCCTTACCTTATTTTTTTTTCCATTTTTACGCTTTAACTTTGAATTCGAAAAGCACAGCAGTTTAGAAAGTTTTATATATGAAAATTCACAGTTTTCTCTTAAATCTGCCACAAATGTTTAAACACAGATTTTCTAGAAATTGATGTCCGGGAAGAATGACGAATAAGTAACGCATTAGATAATTTAAATTATATGTATTGTTTGGGTTCACAAAGATTGGGGGAAATGGTGCAAAACTGAAATTATGAAGAGTTTATGTTAATTAAAAAGAACAAAGATAATTTATTTAACAGCTCATATCCCTTTTATTGATTGGTAAGTCATAACAATCCTCCAGCTCCATCATCACCAGTTTGTCACCATCACGCCCCAACTAATTGCATTTTCTAAATCAACTTTCGAATCTCTTATATGCATCACTGTAGCACATTGAACCGGGAATATGCCAAAATTAAACGTCTATTAGCGTTTGAGTATTATGGGTATGTCATTAACCAATCATTGAGTACTGATAACCGGTTTGACTTTCCTTAACCTTTATTTTTCTCTTATGACTTCCTTCAAGTAGCTTCCCTGCGAACAGTTTTGCATTCTTTCTCTTTCTCTCGTCTCTGCTCTCTCATAACCTATCTTTTACAATCTGGCCTCTCCGTTCAAACTAAGTCTTTTCAGTAGTACTTGTTGAAATTCTTCTTTAAAACTGTAAGTTGTTTAATTCTTTAGACCAAAAAAAAAAGTTGTTTATTTCTTTTCAGTTCGTCTGAAGAATCTGCTAGGCATATCAATTTGTTGGAATGTTTCTATTAAAATGTCATTTTAGCCATGCTTAAGTGTAGAATTATTATTTTTTGTCTGGAATCATTTCAGGCTGAGTGCATAGACCTGATTTGTCAGATAACAGCAGTTATAAACAAAACATGATAGTGGAATGTAGGAATGTTTTCTTTGTAAAATGGTTGGAATTTAATCTTTATATCTCTCGGTAAATACTGTAATTAATTAATTTTTCTGCATCTCTAACTTCAGTAAGTAATATCTATTGCAGATTTAAACAAATCTACATCACATAACATATTACCAAACATAAAATAAAAATAATAAGATGAGTAGAAGACTTTCCATCTTCTACCCTGTGTTACTTCTCATCTTTGCATCACCGTCTCTGCTTTCTACCGTCACCGGAGACCTCGCCAGAGACAGACAAGCCCTTCTTGACTTCCTCAACAACATAGCTCACCCACCATCTCTAGCGTGGAACGCAAGCAGCCTTGTCTGCGCCACGTGGTCAGGCGTCACGTGCAACAGAGACAACACACGTGTCACCGCCCTTCATTTGCCTGGTGCTAGTCTTCTCGGAACGGTCCCGCCTGGAACCATCAGCCGTCTATCGGAGCTTGAGATTCTCAGTCTCCGATCCAACGGTTTACGAGGCCCGTTCCCAATAGATTTCTTGCAGCTCAAGAAACTAAAGGCTATCACTCTTGGCAACAACAAGTTCTCCGGTCCATTACCCTCTGACTACACTACGTGGATGAACCTCACCGTTCTTGATCTGTTTGGTAACAGGTTTAACGGTAGCATCCCATCGGGACTAGCAAATCTGACCGGACTCTTGTCGTTAAACTTGGCTGAAAATTCATTTTCCGGTGAGATCCCGGACCTTAACCTCCCTGGTCTACGTAGACTTAACGTTTCCAACAACAATCTCACTGGTTCAGTACCAAAGTCTTTGATAAGATTCGGACACTCAGCTTTTTCCGGCAATAGCTTAACCTCCGAAGAGGCTTCTCCTCCTGTTGGTTCACCCGCAGAGAAAGAGAAAGAGCAAAAAGAAGACAAACACGGGATCTATATCTCAGAGCCAGCGATACTAGGGATAGCGATAACCGGTTGCTTCTTGGTATTCTTCGTAATAGCGGTCTTAATTATCATTTGCTACGTGAAGAGAAAGAAGAGACAAGAAACAAAACCAGAGACGCTGAAACCGGCAAAGGCAAATCCTGAAACCCTACCAAGTGAGAAGGAAGTTTCTAAATCAAGAAAAGAGATGAACATAGAAGACATGGAGGAGAAGAGTGAATTTAACAAAATAGTGTTCTTTGAAGGAAGCAATCTTGCATTTAATTTGGAAGACTTGTTGACATCTTCTGCAGAGTTTCTAGGGAAAGGCACTTTTGGTATGACATACAAAGCGGTTCTTGGAGATGCCAAGGTCATCGCGGTGAAGCGGTTCAAGGATGTGTCGGTGTCAAGAAAGGATTTCAAACATCAAATGGAGATAGTTGGAAATATTAGGCATGAGAACGTTGCTCCTTTGAGAGCTTACGTGTGTTCCAAAGAAGAGAAGCTTATGGTCTATGATTACTATCCTACAGGAAGTCTCTCTGTTCTTCTTCATGGTATGTTAATGTTTATAAATATCAAAATAGTATTTCTATGATATTTGATTTAAAATAAATAAATATAATTGATATTTAAGATATGTAAACTATATTTTATATATTTGGTACGGTTTTCGATTTTAGTGATATATTCTGCTCGAATAATTCCGAATCTAAACCAATTCCAATTTTGGTCCGTTCGGTTTTCTGGTTCTAGCTAAATGTGACTATGTCTAACTTACTTGACGTTGTTGGTTTTCTTGCATCTAAAGAAAGTTTTTTCTTTTCTGGCAGGCAAGAATGGCAACGAGGACCACGTTCCACTGGACTGGGAAACGCGGTTGAGATTCCTGATCGGATTAGCAAAAGGATTAGCTCACCTACACATACAGCACAAGCTCCCACATGGCAACATCAAATCTTCAAATGTCTTCCTAAACTCCAAAAGATATGGATGTATATCTGAAACCGGTTTAGCTCTCTTAACCAACCCGGTCATCAGAGCAGATTCATCAGCCAGTACGGAAAAACGTTACCGTGCCCCTGAAGCGTACGACACAAGAAGATCGACCCCGGAATCAGACATATACGGTTTTGGAATCTTGATGTTGGAAACTCTCAGTGGGAGATCGAGTATGGATGATAAAAAGGAGGACATAAAACTGGTGGTATGGATGAATAAGGTGTTGGCAGAACAATGGACAGGTGAACTGTTTGATTTGGAGCTTGCGAAGACTCCGGACATTGAAGCAAAGTTGATTCAGATGTTAGACTTAGTGCAGCTTTGTACGAATAGAGTTCCTGCCAAGAGACCGGATATAGCGAAGGTGGTTGAGATATTGGAAGAGATTGAGAGGGAATGATTAAACAAGTTGTGGGAACTTAATTTAATTTTATGGATTTTAGTCTTATTTTCATTTCCAGTTTTTCTTACCTTAAAAATACAGAAATTTAAAATTAAATTTAGTGTTTTGGATTATAATGAAACTTGTGAGAGAATTTGAGATTTTTATTTTTGAAGAAAATAACGTAATATATGATTTCAATTTTAATATTGAAACAGCTAAAATTTTATGGAGGTATGTAATAGATTTACAATTAAAACGAAAACTAGATGTACAATTAAAACAAAAACTAAAATTTTATGGTCATCTAGACTCCTCTCCAAAGGAGGAAAAGAGGTCCAAATCAAATTGGTGGCTCAAGCAGTCCCGACATTTGTGATGTCGTGCTACTTGCTTCCACAAGACATCACCGATAAATTAAGGAGTACGACTTCAAACTTTTGGTGGAGCTCAAAACAAAATAGCAAAGGTTTACATTGGTTTGCATGGGATGTGATTTGCAACCCCAAAGATTTGGAAGGATTAGGTTTCCGAGATTTCCATGACTTCAATATTGTGTTTCTTGCAAAACAATTATGGAGATTAATTCATTACCCAAACTATTTATGGGTACGAGTTTTAAAAGGAAGGTATTACAATCACACATCACCTTTGGAAGAGAGACAAATATACTCACCATCATATGGATGACGTAGTATTATGGCAGCAAGACCTTTACTCATTTCGGGTTTACGAAAAACGATTGGAACGGGTCGAGATACAAGAGTCTGGAGTGAGGCATGGGTTCCAGACTCAGTGGCTAGACCCCCTAGACCTGCTGACCACATTGTTTACAGATTACCTCAACTTCTTGTTCAGTCCTTTATTAGGGATGACAGTAAGGAGTGGGATACCCAGCTTCTAAGAGACTTTTTTCATCCAGATGATATCCCGTTGATTCTTGGACTGAAACCATCTCGCTCTCTTGCACCGGATGGATATGTTTGGAACCTTACAAAATCAGGAGTTTATTCGGTTAAGACTGGTTATGATCTACTCGTATCGACCAAGCTGAACCTTATACAAGTAGGGGCTATAGAGCCAAGCATCACGAGTCTCCAGAGTCATGTATGGAAGCTAAAGGCTCCAAGCAAGATGAAACACTTTTTATGGCAGGCTATATCGGGTTGTGTGGCGACGGCAGAAAGGCTCACGTATAGACACATGGGCACCGATAAGAGTTGTCCTAGATGTGCTGATCCAGTGGAGTCGATTAATCATCTACTTTTTGAATGCCCGCCCGCCTTGCAGGTTTGGGATTTATCGGACTATCTGTCTCTTCCGGGTTACTTCCTGAGTAGATCTTTATACCAAAACATGAACTTTCTGTTTTGGAAGAGAAAAGAGGTGGCTCCTATGAGACCACAATTCGATACCTTCCCATGGATCTGTTGGTACATTTGGAAGGCAAGAAACGACAAACTCATCAATGGGAGCGTCGTTTCCCCGATGGCTACCCTTCAACATGCATCCCTTGAGGCAGAATGTTGGAGGAAGGCTAACGAAAAGGAGGAAGTAAATGAGGATCATGAAGATCTCATCGCTACAGTGATCGAGTAAGTGCCCCCTTGGATACCTTGAATCCCTACCTGCCAAATTGATGCGTCATGGATCAATAATGGCAGCGTAAGTGGCTTATGATGGAGTCTGAAGGATCAAATGGGCTCTGAATTTTTTGGTTTACGGGCGTGCAATAGGAACCTATCAGCTTTGCATGCTGAGATGGAAGGACTACTCTGTGCATCTTCTTGTATGAGAGATAGGAGGATACTCTCGATTCGGTTTGAGACGGACTGCTCGGATCTAGTAGACATGATTTCTAATCCGATGGATTGGTCGACTTTTGCGACCGAGATCGAGGAGCTCCAGAGGTTACATGAAGACTTTGAGGATGTGAGTCTAGCTCATATTCCTCGGAATAGGAATGGCCGAGCGGACGCGCTCGCAAAAGAAGCGCGAAACAGAGGATATTTATTTTTTCATATAGATCAGATCCGGATAGACGGAGATGCTCCCCGGAAAATCGGTTCGTCTGCCACCACTTGATCTAGCTTACATGGATAGCCGACAAAAAAAAATGAAAACTAGAATTGGTAGTTTATAAATTCGATTACATATGATATATATTTCGGGCAGTAATATTTTATTACATTGCGCACTGACATGAAGTTATAAATTTGAAAATTAGTATAAGCTTGAATCAAGGACATTACTGAAAACAAATATAAAACTACAACAAATGGATTCTAATACTAATAATTGGAGAGTATTGTAAGGACACAACCAGCTGGAAAACAGACTCACCTATCTTTTGGGCCCACAAGAAAATTGCGAGTGTTTAAACATTTTAGTATTTTAACGTAATTCAAAGGAATTCAAATTATAAAAGCTTTTTCACATTCACAAATCACAAGTTTGAGTTTCCAATTTCAAAACGCTCTATTATGAAAATTAAGCATCAGTAATTGTGGAGCAAAGATGAGTTTTGCTCGAGAGATGCGGGTAGTCCTTAGAGTAGAAATAACTTGTTCGTCCCTCCCTCTCTAGAACTTAAGAGGCTGGAAAACCTTTGATATATAGCTAAATATATCAAAGTAATTAAGGTGAAGGATGACGGAGAGGAAACATAAACTTCAAAATGTCGGTTTCAAGGCTTTTTGCTAGCTATAGATTCCTCCACGTTGTTGCCAATGGCACAGGCACAGCTGTGCCAATCCGAAGCTCCTGGTCCATCTCCGACAAGTGATAGTAAGTTAAAAAAATAGTATAGTATGTATATACTCAAGTTCTAAAAAACTTTTATGCTCTCAAAATGGTCTATAGTAGATAAAACGAGTATGAACTACAGTAAATATACAATTATAGAACCCTCTTTTCTTCAGTTTCGACCATGAATATTGCAAATATTATATTTATTTCGGATGGTTAACTTTTGACCACAATATTGCAGGAACAACAATAGACCAAGGCATTGCATATGTCATTATTTGGTGGCTTTGGTCCTTACTTATCTCATCCATTGATCCTTATATCATTTTAATATTGGTCTCTACTTTCAAAAAAAAAAATATTGGTCTCTGTTTAGTTTAGTTATATTTTCTCGTTTTGATTATAATTAAATAGAGACCAGAAGAGTTTTATATGTGGTAGAGGAATTAACGGGTTTTCTAATTTTCTGGAGTATACAATTTTGAAGTTCACTTCTATAAAGTCGATGTACGTTCAACTGTTGGAAATATATTTCATCGTAACATTTTTCCTCATTCCCATATTCAGAAACTTAAACAAAATGACATCCCACATCGAAAATATAAAAATTAATCTACTATTATATAAAGAGTTAGGACCACTCCACTAATTTTCAATTGGTTTTAAGTTGGAAACCCACAATAACCCGAATCTAACAATAACATAAAAATCTAAACTATTAAAATTCAAACTTAAATAAATGCCATTGTAAAGCTTATTTAAGCAAAACGATAAAACAAAACACATGATGATTAATTGGGAAATTAAATAGGATTACCGAATTGGATATTGATTAGCTATTATGAATAACTATTCATCTCTTTAATATAGAGATTCGTAAAGTTCCATTCCATCTTTTAGTTATGGATTAAGAGTAGAACCCTCCAAAACCTCCGAACGGATGACTTGGACCAAAGTTTTCAAATGGAGATTCCAAACCGACGGTGGTCGGAGAGTTTGATGTAGAGTGAGAAGCCGAGCCAGCATTCTGAGAAGCCGAAAAATTGTAGTTGACATCAGTGTAACTGGTAGATCCGAGGAAACTAACGTTGTGATCCTTCTCTTGGAGCATCACATTGTTACTCTCTAGGTTTAGGGTAGAGGGCAAAGGATAGATAAGAGTTTGATTGAAATGCGCTTGATGATTGTAGTTGTGATGACCAGTGTCTAGACTTGCCTTCACGATCTCAAGATGTTCTTGTTCTTGATTCTGGTTTGGTTCAAGAGCTTGTGCCGGAATGGTTGAACCAACATTTGAGGCTTGGGAGCAAGAATGTATACCACGGTAAATAACCTCAAAGAGCATCGGATCTTCGTTGGATCTCTGGACTTGTTTGGTGGCTTCACATCCTTGAGATTTTCTGTACGTGCACCTATGGTATCCCCTGCACCAATTTTGTTCTTCACATAAGATATTGAGATTACACACTTGTGCAATACTATGTTTCTAGCACATTTCTAGACATAGTATTTACCGGTGGATTTTTTTTACTCGACAACTACTTATCATTAACCAATTCATTGTCTTACAGATGGTGTATCAACCTCTACATATGAATTCAGCCATGCATGGACAATAGAATATATATTAGGGACAGCTTACCGGTGGATATTAAACAAATGTCTAAGATCATTTTCAACTCCTATCTATATTTTTTTTCTAAATTTTTTAAAAAATCTACTATAAAGTTGTTTTTGTTTTAGTTTGTATATTTATAATTTTTCTATCTAGAGGAAATAACAGAATCAGATTAGAAATGGTCTACAAAAAACTCTGGGTAATTACTAGACTAACCTGGGAAACTTGGCTCCGAGGATATCCTTCTGGCCGTACTTTCTCCAACTAAACCCATCGTCAAGTGCTCTATCAATCACAACTCCAGGGGTAACTCTGACTTTTCGGGTCCACCTTGGCATTGACTTCTTCGAACTGGATTTCATTTAAGATATTACATTTTCGAACAATTATAATTCATGCAAAACAGTATACATTTAAAACAAAACATTATCACAAGACACGTAATGTACGGTTTACCCTAGCTATAGTATCCTAGTTATGTCTTTATCAAAATTCGAATCCTCATAATACATGTTGAGAAATAAAACCATGCACTGTTTTTACACTTTATAGATATGGTCATATGGATGATACCTCTGGATGATGTGTGGTTCTTGATGATCAGAATCATCGCTTTTGGGGCTTCCTCCACCGTGGGAATGGGGAGAGACTTGCTCGAGTTCGCCGGAGTAATTCATAATGGTGAGAGACTTGTGGTAAGATTCAAGAATCTTCTTGGCCAAATGTTCACGTGACTCTTGAGATGAAGTAGAGCCAAGCTGAGACTTGAGCTGGTGAGCATAGTCTCTACCTTCTGTCATCAGCTCGTTGAGCTCTTTCTTCATCTTCTCCCACTCTCTACCATTACTATTCCTCTCCATTACGTTAAAAAGTGAAAATACAAAATATTATGGAAGGTTATATGTTAAGAAAGAGCATGTATGTGTATTGTGCATGGCTTGTAGATATTATTTGAAAGGGGGCCGGGAATATAAAGAGGTCTGTGTGAGAGCGACAGATTTTGACTTTTTGACTGAAGAACAAGGAAAGCTGATGTGGGAGTAATGTAATGGAGAGGTGAGACTGGTCTTTGGTCAATAATTTGGAAAGTCCAACCTGCTGACCAGTTCTATGCTTCTCGATCCTTTTTTTGGTTTATTGGATTTGCCTTACGATCTGGTTTTATTATAATTATTTTTTTACGATCTGGTTTTATATTATGTACATAATCTTAATTATTATTATTATGAACATAAATTTATTTTTTTATTTAATTTTTCTGTAAAAGAAACCCACCCGCTTAGTAATTTATGTAATTTTATCATATACGAAAATGCTTGAAATTAAATGGTGACACGACCATTACGTCCATTACTCATACTAACTACAAGTGTAGTCCTAAATTCGAAGTCCAGAAGAAGATCTAATATACCGTATCTTATTCCACAAACTAATTAATTGATTTAAACTAGTTACTCATATAATAAAAGGGATAGTAAAATGTACATGGTTACTATATAGAGTGCAATGTAGCACTATGTAATGTATAAAAATACCTCTAGAAATGACAAAGAAAAAAAATAATTAGAACCTATTCCATATTTGATTACCTAAACTTTCCCCATTGACTGAGACTTGGAAGTGGACTCCTAAATCGCAAAAAAAAAAAAAAAAAAAAAAAAAAAAAANCAAAAAAAAAAAAAAAAAAAAAAAACGAACGACAAGCACTTAGCATCTACATTCGCAGTTAACACAATCAGCAAACCTATAATCACAATCACAGTCATTTGAGACTTTTCAAATTGGACCATCGTCTTCTTCACTTAAAAAGAAAGATCCGAAAAGTTGTGTTCTAGCTTGCTACTACTAGTGAATATTATTTGTAAAACCTCATCGTCAGTACATACAAATTTTAGCTCCTAACTAACAAATAATACGGACGTTACCGCGCAGTAGATACAAACGCCACGTAAACACAAACATACATGGCGTTTACATTACGGTCATTAAAACTACATCACATCACTAGAGAATAATTAGAATAACAATGGAATTGCGACCACGAATTTGTGCTGATATTGGCTTTTGACCATTCTACTGTGTGTGATCCATTGATATTAAATCTTTTTGTTAAAAGAAGTAGTCTTAAGGATATTAAACTGATTTATAGGCACATTTCTTATCTAATATTTTAAAAAATTACAAAAAAATTATTGTGGCTCAGTAGTTACAAAATACACTGAGAATAATATCAAGCTTTCATTTTTCATATGTAAAGAACTATAGTGTTTGTGTAAGGTATTAGGTATGTATCAAACGGACCTCAAAACCACTCATGAATCCATGATCAATTGAATACGGCATGAATATTACGATTTGACGAGCCAACGACCAAAACGTTCGTTCGTTGCCGTATTATAGACTGTAAATCAATGGTCACATTACTGTCGACTAATATCTTCTACGAATCTTCTCACATGCTCCACCCGGTTTTAAACTATTCAAATCTCAGTCGAACCGGTCACAGAACTGGTTAAATTATACCTTATTTCACACCTTTCCTGCAAATTTTTGCTCAAATAAAACTACTATACAAACCGGTTCTGTCGAAACATCTACCGGATAAAAGGAAACAACAGGTACTACCGGTTCGGTTTTGTAAAATAGTGTATACTAACTCTCAGACTTTACATGTATAACAACATGTATTACCGGTTCGTTGACGTGTTATAAACTCTGTAAATCAACGGTGTCAGTGTGTCACATTACTGTTGACTACACTCTTCTACGAATCTTCCGCGTGTTCAAAACCGGTTCTAAGCTATTCAAATTTCAATCTAACCGGTCTAAGAACCGGTAAAACTAGAGCTTCTTTCACAGCTTCCCGCAATTTTTTGTTGAATAAAATTACTGTACAAACTGTCTTTTTTATTCCACTCTCTTAGGTCGAAATATCTACCAAATAAAGGAACAGATAATACCGGTTCGGTTTTGTAAAATATTATATACCAAGTCTCAGACTTTACATGTATAAAATCTTTTGGTATCTGTTTAGTACAATGATATAATACAACATTTACTATTCACAGATAAACTTTACGCAGCTATAAGTAACTCTGATTTATCGTATACATAAACTATACCAAGATTATAAAACGATTTGAAATAGGAACCATACCAAGTACACGCTCAAATGGTTGAGTGATGCGGTTCGGTTTGATTTGGTTTTCAGATGATGTATTGACGAAGGTAATCAACACGAGCCTGATGCTTGAGCTTCATCAAGGCCTTGACTTCATGTTTCCTCACCATTTCTCTGGAGATGTTGAGATTACCAGCTATCTCTCCTAGTGTCCTGTCTCCTTTCCCATCAAGACCGTACCTTTGTCTAATAACTAGACTCTCTTTAGGCTTCAATGAATCCAGCTGAAGAATGAAATGTGATCAATGATGCTTATTAACCCAAAACCAGTGTTTTTAGAACGGGACCAACCCGATGGTTGGACCAAGTTCGACCATGAACCGATCACACGGATCACATAGCTACGGGGTGGGTATTAAAGTTAATGAACCATCAAAATTATCAAAAATTCAAGAACCGAAAAACAAAAACACTAGTTAATATTTACAGTGTTTTATATAGTTACTCATATTCTAATTATGTATGTCGAATTTACTAACATGTTTCAAATTTATATATTAAAGATTAGTATGTATACAAAAAATTTATGAACCAGGTTCGACCGGACCATACTGAACCGTAATCCGGTTCAACTTCTGCTTCGGTTTAAAAAACATTGGGCCAAAACTGATTTAACTCAAGTCTAGACTCTTGATGATTGTGTAAGGAGATGAAGGCTTGAAACTTACCACGTCGTCTAGAGCGAGCCTGAGAAGAGCAGGTTGTCTCCTGTTATCAGATCCAACACCATCAACATCTGTGATTCCATTGATGAACTCTTCTTGAGTAACCGAATGCTTTGTGTTCAGCGAGTAAACCGGTTTGGCAGCTCTCAAGACTTCACGGTATCTCTCAGGTGAGATCTTGAGTCTCTCAACTACCTCTTCCTCTGTAGGGAGCCTTCCCAGCTCAAACAATAGCTCCATCTTTGCTTTATAGATCTCCACTCTAACCTGGATGGAAACAATATGTAAGGTCCATGCAAAAACAAACTGTTTCTGGGAAGAAGAGTGTGTAACGTACCGATTCAAGTCCAAATGGGACACGAGTGAAGTTTGAGGTTGTCATAGACCGTATGATTGAATGTCTAATCCAAAACAAACCATAAGTTGAAAGACGAAACTTCCTTTTCGGTTCAAACCGGTCAATAGCTGTGATAAGCCCTCTCATACCGGCTTGACAGAGGTCTTGGAACTTCGGTCCGTTGGTGAAATCTTGAAAGTATTTGTTCATAACAAACAGGACAAGGCGGAGATTGTGCTGCAAATTCAAGAGAACAAAAGTTATGTCCATGTAATAGTTTCTATAAGACATGTTAATCTTTTGAAAATCACCTTAATAAGTTTGTTCCTTGCAGCTTTACCAACTTTGATTTTCTTTTTCACTTCAGCCACACTCATATTGATCTCTCCTGCTATTTCAGCTTCCCTCGGCTCTCTTCCCAGGCTCTTTTGCAATTCATCTTTCACTTCAAGAAGAGCCTGCAATGTTAAATCCCAAACATATATTGCATTTATGATAACCATACTTAAGATTTAACAATGTTCTAGAAATCGGTTACAGCCGAAACATTTTTTTTAAATCTCATTTATACTATTCAAATCGGTTTAAATTGTTCTAAAATAGGTTAAATTTTATTTTAATTGATCTAAATTGGTTTAAATATGTTTAATCAAGCAATACTATTAGTGTAAATCCATGAATTTGTCCAATTTCTTTTTTTTTGTATATCCAATTTTACAATTCATCAAAATAAGTTTATAATTAGACAAAATAAAAACTAAAATATCTTATATTATATGTAAAAAATACCTTCATAGGTTGCATCAGCTTAAACAGCCAAACATGCTCAGTGGAAGAAAGAACAGGAGGTATCTTCATTTTTTTCCAGTCCAAGCTGACTACATCACTAGAAGCCGAGTAGTCTCTCACAAGCCTCTCAATCTTCTCCTCCTCTTGCTGCTTCTTTGTTACTTTCTTCTGAGCAGAAGCCATAACTGGTTTCTCTTGAACGTTCCTCTTCAGAGCGATCCGCTTATCAAGATTCATTCTCTTTTCCTTCTTCCCATTACTCCTCACAACTACTTTCTTCTCTTCACCACCACCACCACTCTCTTTCCTCTTCCTCCTCCTTGAAACTTTCCCTTTAGATCCATCAGTAACATCCTCCTCCACTGATGTAGCAGGAGGGCTAAGCTTGTAAATGCTTTCTAGTCTCGCAGCAGCTTCGTTGTAATCAACTCCTAACGGACACGAAGGAGCCGAGTTTTGGTCTTTACAGGGCTTTCTCCTAGTTACTACTCTCTTGTCCTTCTGCTTCTCTTGTTCACGAGGAGTGATCAAAGCTGAGTTGGTGGACTCATCAGCTTTGAAAGCAACAATGGATGGCAGCTTTTTGAGTGAGGACCGGTGTGTTAAAAGATCGGTGCTTAACCCGAGAGGAGATCTTGCAGCTGAGCTTGAAATAAACACAACTCCCATCACAAATCTAAAGGGTGAAAAACTGAATCCTTTGAAGCTTTTACTTGTGGTCAAAGTTTGCTGCAATAGAAAACATGTCTCATTCTCATATTCACAAAAGGCATAAGAGATAGAGAGAGAGAAACCCATTTCAAGTTACTACGAATCACAGAGTACCCACATGCAAAGGCGGGAACTTTTGTGAGCATCAGATACAACACAACACAGAGACAAGAGACGAAACAACTGATCAAGAACTTATACACAGAGAAGGCATGCTGAAGGTTTAACATTTCGAATGCATCGTTCGCTAGAAACTAATATCGGTAAGCCTACCTTCGCCGTGTCGGAGATTCTTTGCTCGATGAGATTCTGCTTCATTGATTTTTAAATACAAAAACTGGAGTGGAATTCGAAAATATGTGTCTCTGAATGTTCTACGTGGTGTGTCCACATATTAATGACAATTTGCCGCCGCATGTTTCTCGAATCTCTTCTTTAATCCCCAAAGGTTTTCATATAATCAAATTTAAACCCCCTCTTGTCAAATAATAAAAGAACTAGGTAATAACTCGCGCTACAGCGCGGAGTGAAATAGTTTATTAGATTATTTATTCTATATTGTGCTAAATAATTTGCTGTATAGTTATTTATTGGGATGTACGTTCATATCTTCGTTCTTTCGTTCCGATTCAGTTGGTCTATTCGGATTTCAGATTTTTAGAGTTAGAAATTAAAATTGCATTCGGATATTTAAAAATTTTGGTTTAGATATGGATCGAATAATTGCGGTTTCAGTTTAGATTCGAGTTCAGATACCGATTTTAATTATGTATTTTCTTAACAAAATTCAAATATATTTAAATCCTAAAAGTCCGAAAATAAAATAATATAAAACATAAAAATATAAAAACATAAGGCTAAATATTTAAATTTAGATAAAAATAGTTGAATTTAAATATTTGAATCTAGGAAAAAAAATATTTTCAGTATTTTAAACATATTTCTGTTATTTTTAGATATATATTTCTGACTAAAATGGTAATTTTTAGAAATTTTCATATTTTTGAATATATATATATATATATATATATGTATATATTTTTTTAAATAATTAACATATTTAAATATATAAGATGTTTTTGGTATCCAAAATATTTTAGTTGGGATTATATTCGAATATGTTTATCTGAATACTATTAGATCCATCTGAATACTTAGTCAATTTTAATTTGTGTTTAATATTAATTTGAAATCTAGTTTGGTTCGGTCCTACAGTCCAGATATTTTGCCAAAACTTAGTTTTTTCAACTAATATAAAGCAAAACAAAATAAATTTAAACCAAATATTTTTCGTTTTATTTAACATGCATAATTATTGGACTGTACTTTAATAATACCAATAAAAAAGTTGGACGATATTTCAATATTTGTGGGCATGTTGCAAAACTGATGTAGCCTATAACTAAAAATCGAGTGAAAAGTGTTACATATGCATAGAAAATAATATCTCTACACTCGGCACCAAAATTCTGTTTTTCAATTGATTTCACGAATCTTCTTTTAACCTTTTCTGATTTCTGATTTTTTTCTAGTAATGTTGGTTAAATGTTGAAAATTCCGTAAAGAAAACAATAGTTGGCTGAATTAAAGATCCGGCTTTGTGTGTGTAGTGTTTTTACCTTAATTTTCTTAATTCATAATCAGTCACAATTAGAAATCTCAACCATAGCTTAGTTCGAAAATATCTGAAACTTTTAACTTCTAGAAACATTCTCATTCCAGTATTTTAGTTGATGTGAATTCTAATAATTTTGTAATTTTTTCTTTCGAAAATGATATTATTTAGTAGTTGTCTGGAGTGAATTTTAATTTATTAATACAAAGGTTAAAATGAAGAAACTAAAAATAAGTTGATTAAAAAAATTAGTGTAAAGATATTAAATTCTCTGCAGTAAAAATAGAAAAGTCAAATGTGAACGCATTAATTTTCAAATGATTGTGCATGTCAGCATATTCAAATTGAAATCGCTATAAAACTACCACGTGTTCAATATAGTCTGAAAGCATTAAATGACAATGTTTCTCTTTTAATATATAAGAGATATTACCATGTATTTTGAACAACTTAAAATATCTTATATATTTTATATATTCTTTTTAATATTAAATTTAAAAATAATTAATATATTTAAGTATATAAATATGGTTTGAATACACTTAGACACCTGAATATTTTGGTTCAGATCAGATTTGGTCTCGATTCTCTAAATACCAAAATTTGAACCCGTTCAGATATCTAACCAATTTTGTTTAAAGTTGATTACTACTTTTTCAGATTGGATTTGGTTTTGTTTCTTTAATTCATATTCACATGCACATACTATTTATTTTCAACATTGAATCGCAAGTTATATATATCATATAGAACATTGCTTAATAATTAAGTTTTTAAACTTCAGAAAAAAATAAAGTAGTTTTTTGCAATATGTGCTTCCATATGAAATATTGTCTTTCTCTAGATAAGAAAGATTAACTTTATTAGATAAAAAAAATAATTTATACATATAATTTGTAACTAAAGCTTAGTATAAGAATTGTGAAATTGACAAAAAATGCACTCAGTTACATATATGTTTCTCTAATGCGTAGATCAGTTTGCATTGCATGAATTAGTCCAATGTAATTAAATAGAGAGTTTCATAAAGAAACATAATTAGTCCAACGTAAATAGAAAGCTTCATCAAGAAACATAAATATGTTTTCTTCATGTTTGATCATGTATGCTCAAATTTACACCATGTTCAGACGCCCAAGTAACCTTACAATATTATATGTAAATA
>OVBX01000793.1:0-33135 GCA_900406325.1 Erucastrum elatum
ACCAATTTAAATGAAAATAAAAATTATTTAAAATTTTAATATATTTAGAATAAAAGATATATTATAGTTGATTTCGAAGAATCTGATGCTGTCTAATATACCCAAATAAAAATCAATATGATATTACACTTTCAAAATCACATGTCTAACTAAAACAATAAAATATTATTTATATAAATTATAAAATAGTGGAATTAAACTATTAATAAATTATTACAATATATTTACTTTATATATATTTATACATGTGCATAAGTACGGGAGAATCACCTAGTTTAACATCAATCAAATTCATATATGAATATGAATATATATATATATATATATGTATATATATATATATATTATTGTTTTCAAAGTCATATAAGTGTTTATATAGTAGGAAGAACGTTTTCTTATCAATACTGGCTACTATATATTACACCCCTAATTAAAGTGTATGTCCTATATAAGAAGTGGCTAAGTCAGTAAGTCTATTCTTAAATGTATACCTGATTTTATTATTCTTTCAATAATAGGACTCTTGCGAAAGGTTTTACTTATTTAAGTCATAAGCCCCATATCCCAATCTAAACGATTTAAAAGAGGACTATCACATATTAAAACAGATACTGCTCGATGACAATTCTTTACCTTTGAATTATTCAGGGTTTTAAGACGATCTCAATCATTTGCCGAAATAAATTCCTATATAAGAGATGTGAGAAGGAAGAATATTTAAAACTGAATAATAAAACAAAAGATCTGTTACAAAAAAAAAACAAAAACAAAGCAAAAAAAAACAAAAAAACCAGAAAACAAAAAAAACCAGAAAACAAAAAAAAAAACAAGAAACAAAAAAAAAAACAAAAACAAAAGATGAACACCATTATCCTTTTTGTGACATGTCTTGCTCTTGCTTCTTCAGCTCTAGCAGCTGGTAAATTCGCACTATGCTCATCGTCTTGACTCTTTAAGCGTCATATAATTGTTACCATTTTGGATCCAACAGATTGATAGGAAACTTAGCAATGATTTTAAACCGTATAATAGTTGACATTCTAATGGCGTGTTAATCTTTGGAGCATTTTGTACGAAACATTCACTAATGCAAGACTTTATGACTCGTGTTGACGCTTTCTGCCTCATCCTTTTTGCAGATGAGACAGAGACAGAGTTTCATTACGTGACAGGCCAATACGCTGATCCCTCTAAATGGAGCAGTGTCAAACCAGAATGGAAAATCTGTGGGGTGGGGAAGAGGCAATCACCAGTTAATCTTTCTCCAAAAATAGCTCGACTAGTTCACAATTCTACAGCGCTTATTCAGACATATTACAAACCAGTAGAAGCCACTCTTAAGAACCGTGGATATGACATCATGGTAACTATATTTCAACCGTAAAAGAAACCCTAGAATACATTTTTCTTTTATTTTAGTAATTAGTCCTCATGCAAGACTGATATGTTGTGGGCATCAGGTGTCGTGGCAAGAAGACGCAGGGAAGCTCGTGATCAATAATACCGACTATAAGTTGGTTCAAAGCCATTGGCACGCACCTTCAGAGCATTTCCTCAATGGAAAAAGGTAAGAGAAAGAAAAAGAAAAAGTAAAGATTGACACCATTTCATAACATTTACTTACATATAGTCAAACTAACAATATCAAGCCTGGATATTTTTTAAGGTTGGCCATGGAACTTCACATGGTACATAAAAGTGCAGACGGAAACTTAGCAGTTATTGGAGTTCTATTAAGAGAAGGCGAACCGAATGCTTTCATTTCACGGGTAAATTATTTACTATGTATCTACGATAACCCTTTTTTTCTTTTTACTCAAAACTCCCAAGCTTATTATTGGATTTTGTGTTGGTTAAACACATTCTATACGACAGATAATGGACAAGGTCAATTTCATAGCTGACATCCTACATGGAGAGGCAAGCATAGGAAAGATAGATCCAAGAGAATTCGGATGGGATCTTACAAAATTCTATGAATATAGAGGATCGCTCACCACTCCTCCTTGCACGGAAGATGTCATCTGGACCATCGTCAACAAGGTAGTAACTCTTACTCTAGAAGACATTATATCCAACAATCTATAAAATTAATTGACTCAAACTTTGAGTTGCTATCTAAATGCAGGTGGGGACTGTTTCACGTCAACAAATTGATATATTAGTCGATGCTCGTCGCGCTGTAAGAATATAAAACACCTCACATAAATATTTACTACAAATTCGAACTTAAATCTTTTTTTTTCATATATACATAACTAAGTAAACATGTTTTGTTGATCATCAGGGTTATGAGGAAAATGCAAGACCGGCTCAACCGCTGTACAAACGTATGGTTTATCTAAATGACCAGGCCACTCTATCAGCTAGCACACTAAATTAGTCTAACAGGCCAAGACAACTCCGACTCTTGATTTCCGAACAAGGAATTTCAGAACGTGAAGTTGAGCTCCGTCACTAATTTTCTTTACAATATAATTATAGTTTTGATTATATATGTAAGATATTGTTTTATTCTTATACTGTATGTATTACAAGAAACAAGATGTAGTACTCAACAAAAATATGAGTTTGTTCGATTCTTTTCCTTTTACCACAATATCTTTACATTGCATATTTGTTTTAAACTCTTGAATTCAGCTAAACCGGAAAAGCGCCTTGTAACAAAAATATTCACACAGCAGGAACCAACATACAACAACAAACTGAAAATGTGCAAACGGGTTATGACACTTCATGCAGTGAGGAAGGGGAGGACAGCGAGCATGATCAATGCCACATCTGATAATATGTACAAATGGGCATACACGTCAAACATTTGATAATATGTACCTTGAGTTACTTGCAAGTTTAGCAAAAAAACAAAATTCTCACAAATTCGTTGATCATGTGTAAATGTATATTTGCCAGCCCAAGTATATGAATCTCGCGACAAAATTCATTTTCTAAGTAACTTTTTTTTTGTTTTTTTTGGGTAATCTTTTTACTATTTTACTACGTTTTTTTAAACTTCGATAACTTTACCATTAATTATTTTGAGCAAAATTCTATTTTTTTTTTCCGACAAGATTACAGACTCATGTGGACTCTGTAAACCAAACTGGTTGCTCTGTATCCATATGGACAGTAAACGACGCATGTTGCCTCATACTACGTGCTAAGCTATCCGACTTTGTGTTTTGCGTCTTTGATATATGAATAATCTCCGAGCTGTGAAAATTTCTCTTGAAACTTCTGATGTCTTCTAAGTAGCTTGCAAAAGCCGGCCATTCTTCTGGTTCCGAAACCATCTTCACAATTGAGAACAATATATTGCAAAAGTAACACTATACTGCCTTAAATTCCCCATGCATTCCATTGCCCATATGAGAGCCTCCACCTCCGTGTGTAAAAGTGATTGACTTGCCCTTGTATTTCTAGCTCCCATTAAACCTTCAAATCCTTTTAAAGTGCTATACCATCCCTGACCCAAAAAGGATCCTCCAATTTCTAAGAACCATTTGTAAAACACCATCGTCCCGTTCTCTGAGGTAAAACAGCCTCAGCAAAATTCAAGTTTAAATTTTGATATCAAACAATATTACGAATATTCATAAAATATATGTTTAATTTACCATTAATTATTTTGAACAATCCCCTATATATTATTCAAGAAGTGATTTTGACACATGTCTTCCCAGCAATCAGTTTCACAAAAATAATAATGACATGATTACTAAAATTGTTGACATGACTTCCAAAAAAATATGACATGGATTATTCTATTTATTGTTGATTATATTTTTGGTAAACTTTTTAGAATATGGTAATAACTCATACATTACATTTAACATTGATATTTATTTTTGGTAAACTTTTTTAAAAAAAAATATGCTAATATCTCATACATCATCTATAAAATAAATATATTCATATAAAAATTACAAATTTTAAAATGTTATTTTATTTTCTTTTCTATAATTAAACAATCTGATTACTAAAGCATTCGAAATTGCTACATTTAAAAAAAAATAGTTTTCTACACGTAAAATCATTAGTTTCTTATATATCTACAAAATTTATGAATATTTTTAGTTTAAATATTTGATAACTATACAATTTTATATCATTTTTTAGTTAAAAAAACAAAATCATTTTATCTTAATTCAAAATTTAACTAAATCAAATTATATCTAAATATTGGTAAAATGTGTTGCAAAGATTTATGCTAAGATTTTATATTTAAACTACTTATAAAACAAGATGAAATATTTGTAACCGAAAAATATTTTAATATAATTAAATCTCACTTAATATTTTTCAAGAATTTCTAAAATATATGTTTAACCATTTCGGTTGCTATTAATTATTTTCAACAAGAAAATTTACTACTGAAATTTAAATTTCTTTAATTGTAAAACAATTTTTAATGTTTATAACCAAATATTTTTTATCTAACAAATCTAAATCTTATCATATTATCCATATCTGATCAAAATATTTAAATTCGTTTTACATTTGACAAATAATTTCATGTTACAATAAATATTACTCCAACTATCAATAAGTCAATATTATTTTTTTAGAAATTTAATAATGGTCACGGATCACTCTTTTTACAGCACATAAACTATTCGGTTGTTATGTTTATAAAAAATTTAGAAATATGATAATTATTTAAAATTATAAATTGATAGACATTTAAATAATATTCAATTCAGACAGGAAAACACTTACTAGGGTTCTTACTTCTTGTCATTACACGGCGAGAGCGAGGGTCATAAAGAAAAAAAAAACACAAAAGGCGACGAAACAAAAAAATCAGAGTTACTTACACACACTTGATGGGGCTTCTTCTTCGTCAGAGAGCTCCTTATCTTCGTCTCTATTCACGACTCATGGCTTCTCGTCCTCCTCGTCTCTTCTCTAACCCACTCTCTCCACCTCTCCACCGTCACTGCTCTTCTCTCTCCTCCTCTCCTCTGTTTTCCTCCCTGAGTACTCCCAGGTTTCCCTGCTTCTCCGAGTAGCTTGTTCAATAATCTGTTCTCGATGCTGATTATAAAAAAATACGAACTTTTTCCAAGGTTTTGTCTCTTTTTCCATAAAGTCTTTGTCTTTATTGACTATGAGCGATAGGTAGAGCGTTAGAGTAAAATCCTCTGTGGGAATCAGTGTGTTGTCTTTACTTGTTGTAGTATCAATGTGTTTCTTATAGCTTTAAGTGAATGTACTTCTACCTTTGGCCTGATTCTAGTAATGCTTTATTTACTCAATTGGTTTGTTTTATTGAGTTTCTTTCTCTTCTTCAATTTTTTTTTTCAGGATAAATGTTCAATTAACGAAGGTTTTTACGAGTCAAGGGTTGATCCAAAGAAATGCAATTTCATCGAGGTCCTTTATGTCATCAACCATATCCACCGAGGCTTTCCAGGAGAGCAGCGCCACATCCAAGGGTTACAGTTCTGAGCAAATCCAAGTAAGTAGAGATAGTTTGGAAGACATTTTGTTGTTATACTTGTTCAGTGTTTGAACTTGAGTATTTTTATGCATCAGGTGCTGGAAGGTTTAGACCCTGTCAGAAAACGACCAGGGATGTATATAGGAAGCACTGGAACTCGTGGTTTGCACCATCTGGTAAAATGTTTTCTCCGTTTTAATCCCCTGTTCTTATTGGCTGTTTGTGTGATCGGTTTAAATGTAATCTCTATTTTTCTTATAGGTTTATGAGATACTGGACAATGCTATTGATGAGGCTCAAGCTGGTTATGCTTCAAAGGTTGATGTTGTTCTGCATGCGGATGGTTCAGTCAGTATTATGGACGATGGGCGTGGGGTATGTGATGATATGTTACACCTTCCCATGCTATCAGTTTTTTAAGCTTGTAAATAAAGAGCAGCCTTTCCTTTCTTACAGAGCAAACTCGAAATGTAATTCTCGTTTTGTCATTGTGCAGATACCCACGGATCTGCATCCTGTTACTAAAAAATCTTCCCTGGAGACCGTGCTTACGGTATTGCTACTTTTGTATATTCATGATTGTACTTTACTCGTTGTTTTGCATTTTATTTGGAGCTTCATTATCATACTATTATTATTGACATCTCTTGAATTGTCTCAGTTTGTTCATTCCTTACTTGATCACGCCATTTAATGCCATGTTTGTTATATGTGTAGGTATTACATGCAGGTGGCAAGTTTGGTGGCACAAGTAGCGGTTACAGCGTGTCTGGTGGTTTACATGGTGTAGGCTTATCTGTGGTAAATGCGTTGTCTGAGGTCTGTTCTAATCTTTAGTCTTTTCTTATATGGTTTATTATATCTACTTAGGTTGTTATAAAAATATTGAAATAACTTAACAGTTTGATTCCAGCTCTGTAATTACCAGTATAGCTAACTGAGAAGCTTCCTCTGTCTGTTGATTTGCAGGGCTTAGAGATCACGGTGTGGAGAGATGGTGTGGAGCATAAGCAAAGTTATTCTCGTGGAAAACCCATTACTATACTCACACGCAGTGAGCTTCCGCTAGAGTCAAAGGAAACCAAAGGGACAAGCATCAGATTTTGGCCTGACAAAGAAGGTTTTCCACTCTTCACTACTTTTCCCTCCCCAAAGTTTGATTTGATGATTAATTTTTCCTCTACGGAATTGACTGTTTTTCAGTGTTCACTACTGCAATTGAATTCGACCACAACACTATTGCTGGACGAATCAGGGAACTTGCATTTCTGAATCCAAAGGTGAATTTAATTAATACAACTTTTTTCATCAAGACATGGTAATGCATTGTTGATCACTTCATGAAGGATCCGTAGCTTGATAACTTTTTGCAGTTGCTAGTGTTGTATAATTCTCATCTTTATCTTTGTGTGTGTGCAGGTTACCATATCTCTTAAAAAGGAGGATGATGATCCTGAGAAGAACCAATATACTGAATATTTCTACGCTGGAGGATTAAAGGAATATGTTAGCTGGCTTAATGCTGATAAGGTGAGAATCTAAACATTGAAATCACATTTTATAGGTGTATGAAGCATATTCATTATTAAAGTAAGGTTAACATGACTAGATTTTTGTAAAGGTTATTTGGTAGGTGATGTAGTGGTATATGAATGTCTTTCTCTGCTACTAAAGCTAGCAAGATTATCACCTATCACATAACCTTTACAAAATTCTATTCTCGGATTTGTTGTTTGCTATCAAGACCTTTATCCTAGCATGCCCATGAATTATTTACTCAAGCTATACAGAAATGAACTCTTATGCATTGATGTTTCCGTTATCATAGTTATTATATTACTTGAAAATATTAGCTGACAATTATTTTTTGTTTAGAATCCGATTCATGACGTGCTCGGCTTCAGGAAAGAGACTAATGGTGCCACCATTGACGTTTCCCTTCAATGGTATGCTTTTTTTTTTCCAACTCATATTCTGTTACAAGATCGTTTACATCCACAAAATCGTACACGTTGGCTGCATGATTCTTCCGGTTACTATTTCTTGGATCAATGAAGTAGTTAACATTTGTCCATCGTATCCTGGACGCTCCTGTTGTTTATTTTAAATAAGAAAGCACATACTATTTGGCTATTCTAAAGTGATTTGATCTTATGTATTTGGCACATTTTTGTACCAGGTGCTCAGATGCATATTCAGACACAATGCTGGGATACGCCAATAGCATACGCACTATTGATGGTGGAACACACATCGATGGTGTGAAAGCTTCATTAACAAGGACCCTTAATGCCCTTGCAAAAAAGTCAAAAACTGTTAAGGTATGATATCTGGACCAGTTTTAGCATCTTTAGCTAGTTCTGTTTCTATGTTTATGAGGTTTAGACCCTTTTTGGCTATTATCTTTTCTCATTTTAAGGAAAATCTTAGGGGCCTTTCAACTACTATTTTTAGTGATCATAGCTTGCTTGAGTCCTCTGAGATGACGTTAAGTGGACTGGATTATGAAAACCTGTATATATTCAATATAGTAGGCTCTAGTATACTGGAAAACGTTTTTAGTTCCTCCATTCTTTTACTGTTAGTGAACATTATACCTATACATGGTTGAACTGTCGGAATGTGCAAGTTATAGATCCTGCTTTTGCACTAATTTAAGCATTTATTTTTAGCGGTTCAAAGAGTTCCTAAATTTTAGTCTGTATATAATCTTGTTGGCTGTGTTCTCAGGAGAAAGATATAAACTTAAGTGGGGAACATGTTAGAGAAGGATTGACCTGTATTGTCTCAGTCAAGATTCCTAATCCTGAGTTTGAAGGTCAAACAAAGGTACGTTGAACCCATTGTCTCTTTAGCAATGATCTCTGGTCAACGGGAAACAGTTTATTTCTGATTCATTTGTGAAAATTACCTCCACTGATCCTTCCTTCACCTGGCAGACAAGATTAGGAAATCCAGAGGTGAGAAAGATTGTGGACCAATCAGTTCAGGAGTATCTCACGGAGTATTTGGAGTTGCATCCAGATGTGCTTGAGAGCATTATTTCCAAATCCCTTAACGCTTACAAGGTATGCTTCTGCAGTTACTTGCTAACTTTCAACTAAATTATCAGGAAAGTCTAGCTCATTCTCACTGTGCGTTCTTTATCTAGGCTGCTTTGGCTGCCAAGAGAGCAAGGGAGTTGGTCAGATCCAAAAGCGTTTTGAAGTCGTCATCACTTCCTGGGAAACTTGCTGATTGCTCATCAACAAATCCGGAAGAATCTGGTATGATATTCTTACCTTCAAAGTGAGAAGTAATAAAAAAGGAAACCGTATGCTTCACAGCTTTAACTACGTTGACATCTGTAAGCCATGCTACTTCAGTTTACTGATGTAAATTTTCAATGTATCCAGAGATTTTTATCGTCGAAGGAGATTCTGCTGGTGGCAGTGCAAAACAGGGCCGTGACAGACGTTTTCAGGTAAGCAACACTTGTACCTCTATTTCGATTGTGTAACTCACTCTGCAAGAAGAGTGAGTTACACAATCAGCCAGTTTTTAATTACATTGGTTAAAGTTAGATTTACACGAACTCTAGCTGCAGTGCGTCATGCTTGTGTTTTACAATGTGTTAACGCAGATTTTGGATTATATGCAGGCAATACTTCCTTTGAGAGGCAAAATTCTGAACATTGAAAGAAAGGATGAAGCAGCCATGTATAAGAATGAAGAAATTCAAAATCTAATTCTTGGCCTTGGACTTGGAGTCAAGGTGATTTAATCATATTATCCCTTTTCTATTTTTCTTTTTTGGCTTATCCACTTTCCTCTCGTTGTTGAAAACTCAGTGAGATAAATAATTGGTTTTCAGGGAGAAGATTTCAAGATGGAGAATCTGCGGTACCATAAGATTATCATCTTAACAGATGCAGATGTTGATGGTGCTCATATCAGGACACTTTTGTTGACATTTTTCTTCAGATATCAGGTAAAGCTAGTTTAGGATTAAGCAAAAAAAGATGTCCCTTAGACAGTTGTCAACTTAAAACTGAATGTTTCTTTGCACAGAGAGCCTTGTTTGACGCTGGTTGCATCTATGTTGGAGTTCCACCTCTTTTCAAGGTAATATATGATCTTCAGCATATTTTGTGTGATTGAGATTTAGGAACTCTTAAGAATGTTTTGTCCTTGAAAATGATCAGGTTGAGAGGGGAAAACAAGCGCAGTATTGCTATGATGATGCAGATCTCAAAAAAATTACGGCTAACTTTCCTGCAAACGCATCCTACACTATTCAAAGGTTCAAAGGTAAATGTTAAAACAAAAGAAGTTCATACTCTACTGGATTTACACATAATGTGAGTAAGAAGAGGGAACCTGTAGAACTCGTTAGGATCCAATGGTAGTGTAGGGTTTTACATAACCAATTGTAGAGTGATATTATTCACCCTGTTTTGGTTTTTGCAGGTTTGGGAGAGATGATGCCTGAGCAGCTTTGGGAAACAACGATGAATCCAGAAACAAGGATTCTTAAGCAACTAGTCGTCGATGACATAGCAGAAGCTAACATGACATTCTCCTCTCTTATGGGTGCTCGGGTAAGGGCTAAGGAAGTCCCAATCTTGGCTTGATTTTTGTGTACAAAAAACTTATGACATGTTCACAAACTTGGATCTGTTTTGATGTCAGGTCGATGCCAGGAAAGAACTCATAAAAAATGCAGCAACTAGGATCAATCTGCAGCATCTCGACATTTGAACATGAACCACTGGAGGCTGGTCAAGGACATTAGAAGTTGTCGGATACATCATTTTTGATTTTAGATTATTTTAGTCAGAGACATCATATTACTTCTTCCTCTGGCACAGCAAAAGTAATCACCACCAGGACATCTTTTGTCATTGCATTTTAACCCAATCGTTAGTTTTATAAGTTCTATGCACCAGAATATGAAGTAATCTTTTGGTAGGGAGTGCAAATACTCTACAATACAAGTCTACGATTCGTCATATGTGTGGCTTCTAATTTCATTTATAAAGACGCAAGACTCGGCGAAAACACAGATATTTATTTTGAATTTGGCATAACTATCTTCAACATTAACACATCACATATTTTTATCGTTAGTATCTCCATCTCTTGGAATTCATCTCCTGGACTTGGAAGACCATTTTCTAATTCTCTTTCTTCCATTTTGTTAACAACTTTAAGTCATCTTCAAATACTAAAACAACTAAAAATTACTTACTAAAATATTTTGATCATTGCACATTACAAATCTTGTTCTTTTTTTCTCGATCATCACGCACAGTAAAAATACTAAAAAGAATGTCTAATGTAACATGTTCAAATTCAAAAGATTTGTTTGTTATTGATAAACACAACACAAAATCATTTATATTTTCTTCAGGTCATCAGAGATGCACATAATTTACATAAGATGTTTCAGATCAGGAAATAAAGAGCTTGGTCATGGAAATTTACAGATTGCAGTTTAAAATAAGCAAAGTAGAAAATCTTGAATAAGAGTTTTTGATATGAACCCCCGTTGCAACCAAATCATCCGTATGTCTTGTGACGCAAGCTAAATGGGCACATCCAAGGGGGCTACGAGCAGAAGCTAGGTAGTCCATATAATCAGTATTAGACCTGGCCAGATGTTTCTTCTGACAAATCTGCTTCGTGCTTTTTGGGGCAAGGTTCTTCAGAGGTTTTGAATGTTTGATCACTGAAACAGGCTCCTCCTCTATCTAGAAGCAATCCAGGCCATTCGGGGCTCTCGGGATTTTTGATGTCCGCAGTGGGAGTGACTAAGAGAAGATCGTAGCGCCAGTCATTCAGGTTTTGAAGCATATCGGTGTACAAGGTGGCATATTTGAACTGATCTGCGAACAGGACCAAACTTTGTTCACAATGCCTCGTCATCGAAGGAGAGTCCCTGACCCATAAAAACATGTCATTTAACATTCTGATACGTCTCGAGGCTTTATCCCCTGTAAAAGGAAAGGAAAAGAAAAACGTTATATATTGTCAGATGCAATTGAGATTACAATAGTAGATATATATATATATATATATATATATATAAATAGGAAAGAAAAAGAGAGGGGAAATGATCACCTCCGGGGAGAAAGTAGATTCTGGAAGCCCAGGTTTTGTCACCAGCCAGTAAGGCATCCCTCCAAGACCCTTTCTTGCCATCATCAAGATAGACCCAGATTGTAATCTTATCACTAAAATCCCTTGGCACAAGAGCTGATGAGATAGAGTGGTAGATCTGATCAGGAGTGGATGAACGAGGAAAAGGGCAATCTTCGGCGTCCCAGAAGACGGCTGTCCTAGCCCCTTTGACGGTTGGGATACGCTCTGAGCCATACAATAGAAAGAGAGAGGTTAATATAATAATTTTTTAAATGACAGTCTAAAACAAACAAACAAAAACAATTTGGGAATGAGACTTTACCAGAGAAATCTACCATCTTGGAGAGATCTTCTTTGATCTCTTCATACTCTTCATAGGACATATCATACTCAGACGCAAAAGAAGCATATAATTCTTTGAATCTAGGCTTTCCTCCACCTAAAAAACGAGCATTCTCAAGTAGAGAACCTCCACTTACGAGAAATTCTTCATCAGGCGGGGGCGGCTTTACTATAAGAACATTGTGACGCCTCGATTTCAAACACTGCAGAACCCTATCTAACTCCCTTTTTGGTTTTGCAATTACCAAAAAATTAACTGGTCCTGGTCTAGTCAAATATGCGTTATGAATCATATACAAAGTGATATCCGGCACTTTGCAAGCAGTAGCCGAATAAGACTTACCTATAAACAGAGAAAGAGCTCAGATTACATAATAATTCAAATATAAACAAAGAGCAAAAAAAAAAGAGTATTGTTGTCAGGAATTTACCTTCGGGTAAGCCTTTGATTGTACCGGACTTCTCTTCGTCGCAGTTGAGTTGCTCAGTGTACAGCCATGCTTCCATATACCCATTACGAAAGCCCATTACATCAAGAGCTTCCAAGATATCAACAAAAATAGCATCAAAATCATCCGTAGGGATTGGGTAGTCATCTATGTTCCAGAACACGAGTGTCTCCTTCACTACATAAAAGTAAAATAACAAAAAGAACCAATCGATCAGATGAAATCTAAAAAACAATTTCGGATAAGAGGTGGCGAGAGATCTTACAGGACTCAAAACCGATGATCTCGTCTTCGCCACGCATGGTGTTCTACGGAGAGATGGAGATGAGAAGTGAAGACCTTCTAGGGTTAGATCTTGCTTTGAATGTGTCTTCACGGAGATGATAGAGGCTGCGGCTCGATGAGAGATCTTTATGGATTTGTTGTAAAATGAACAACAAAGTCAAATTAACTTTGAAAAAAAAAATCAATAGAAACTTACAAATTAGAGAGTTGTGAATGAATAATTTACAATCCATTGCACCAGTATTTATAAAAGTTTCAAAACTCAGATTTCCTTTTCTATTTAAGAAAATATCCTTAATTCAGTTTTTAGCCCTTTGGATCTCAAATAAAAAAGGAAAATATCAAAGGGTGTTGACATATTTTCAACCGACAAATCTGTGCACTCTTTTCCTTTTCCTTTTTTATTTGCGTGCAACCCTATAAAGTTTTGAAATCCCTGTCCAAACGGTCTTGATTTCAACTCTCAATGAAAGCAATAATAATTTGAAATCTCTGTCCAAACATGCATTCGTAAATCCTTCCTCCACAAGTTGTGCATTATCAAGCAGAGATCGATTCTATACAAAAGATACATTCTTCATAAGGCGGCTCTAGTACGAGAACATTGTTTCCTCGATTTCAGACACTCCTACGTAACTCCTTATTTCTATTTGGTATTGCGATTACAGCTACAAAACACACGTCCTAGTCCAGTATTTGCTGTGAAAACAAGCATATTAAAATTCATATATCCAGAGTAAAAAATCGTATTACACATCTCAGGCCCGGCCCTGATAGGAAGCTGTAGAAGCATGAGTTTCCAGCCTTCAAACAATATGGATTATTTTCGGCCAATTCTTAACAATTAGGTCAATAGTCTAGTGGTGTTATTAAAGAAATTACAATGCAATCAAGCAGAGTTCAAACGCTGTTTATGTCATTTTCGGCCATTTTTAAAAAAAATAGCTTCTGGTCATTTTAAAGTCCCTACCGGTGTCTGAGTCCGCAAATTTTGCATGTAGTTCTCTAGTTTCGTACTATTATTAGAATATTTTTTCAGTAAACCTAATTGCGTAAATAAATAACCCAAAAATCTATACCAAATTGAACCCCTCTTTGTCTGATCATCTTATTCTTATAGATTGTACTCGTAAACATGGTCTTTCAAACCGGTTCAGACAACGTTTGTTCATCAGACGTGTAACACAAGCAACCCGAAAGAGGGTTTTGCATCAGATAAAGAGCTTCTAATCTTTGCCTATGTGTTCTCTTATATCAGGTCGATGCCCCCATATAACCCATAAAAAATGCAGCATCTTGACATTTAACAGGAAACAGATCGTGGCTGGACATTACAAGTTATCAGATACATACATCATATTTGGTAGTAATTTAATCTTTAGAAGACTCTTAGATAAGAAAAGAACTTTTATTATTAATCGATTAATGCGAAATACAAGAAGATAGAAAAAATTTCCACAAGAACATCGATCTCAACAGTGGAAACGCTTCATATCTTAAGAACACACAGAAACAACAAATGAGGAGATCTAGAGAATGGATGATGGTTCCCTAGGGCTTGGCATCTCCATCAAAGCCGCGTTGGAGGAATCCAACGGATGAGAGATGAGAAACATCGCTCCATGAATCAATGATCCATTTCTCGTCACAGAAGCGAACAACATTCACCGAAGCATTAAGGAGTTTCCCAGCAGAGGAAGCTTTCGTGATGCTCATGTAAATTGCCCTCAACACTCCTCCATGAGTCACTACTATCACTCTCTCCCCTTCATTTCCACACATGCACATAAATTTACACGTAAGAAGTTGCAACTTTGTAACTATATATGTAAACATATTTTTAATATTGGTACCTTTGTGCTTCTTTGCAATTTTCTCAAGGGCATTCATGGATCTCTCACAAAGTTGGTCAAAGCTCTCTCCTCCACCCTTTGGATTTATATAATACACATGCGTTAAAAATAAAATCACATTATGTATAAGATGTAGCTAAGCATGTGAATATTTGAGAAATGAGTGATAGAATATTAGTGTGAATAAAGCTTACAGGAATCTCAAGGTCATTTTTAGAAGAAAAGAAGGCAGAGTAAGCTTCAGGTTCCTTCTCGGCTCCATCTTTCCAATACAGCCCTTGAAGACTACCTACATGTCTCTCCTTTAACTCAGGCACTTCAGTCACCTGTATATAAGTATATTTAATTACACCATACATTTTTAAATAGAATTACAACTCCTAAAATTTTGGAAACCATTACTGAAAAATGTTTTGTATTTTTTAATTAACAACAGACATGTTGAGCTCTATTGAATTTCTCTATTTTCTTTTGTTAGTAATTTAGCGCTCATGTTATATATATATATACATATATATGTAAATGTATATGATTTTCTTAAATAGGGTAGAATAGATAGAGATAATTTTTCAGACCTTGGAACAAAAACAAGTTTCCGCGATCTTGAGAGCAGTGTCTTTGGCTCGCTTGAGGTCTGATGAATATATAGCTATGGGTCTCTCCTCTTTTCCCAATCTCTCAGCGATCTAATGAATAATTATAAATAAAAAAAAGAGAGAGAGAGAAATGGTCATGCATATTAAATCATCTATTTAATATAATATATAAAGGAGATAAAAGTTTGAAAGGATTTGATCTTAACTGCAACAGCCTGCTTTTGTCCGGTTTCGTTAAGATCCGATTCAATTTGTCCCTGCGTTCAAATTTTTTATATGTAAAATGTGTTTATGTACATGTAGTATATGTCATTATATATATTACATAACAGTCACAATAGATTTCATATAATGTATTTGTGACAAAAAAAAAAAAGATTTCATATAATGTATAAAATTCCATGCATAGATACCTGGATTCTCCCAGCCGCATTCCAAGTGGTTTCTCCGTGGCGAACAAGAACAATCTCAGTCACTTCACTTTTAACGTCCTCACCCCACTTGAACTCCTTTGATGCATCGATACTACATTTTTAATTAAGTTCTCTATTAGTCACAATATGTTATATATCTTCATATAATGCATAGAATTGACATATATGCAAGTATTCGACCAACTCCCACGTGAACTATTCATGAACAGCGCTCTGAAAATGTGTTGTTTAGTTACGGAGTTTTTATTTTTTGAAAAATGGCCTTTCTTGTTTAGTTCTGGACTTCTTGTTTAGTTCTGGACTTTTCATCGTATTTAGTGAAACTTTGGAAATATATAGCTGGTACCACTAAAAATATTTTCATAATGAAGATATAACGCTGAAAATAGTTATATCGGTGGAAATTTGTAATATAAACGTTAGTTAGTGTATGTTATGAATAATATGAGTAAGTGGCGAATAATGATCTGATATTAAATATATATATAAAAAACATACCATTCATGACCCATGATATTGCTAGGGGCAGGTATTGGCTTTTGTCAGAGAAGAAGAATAGTGTAGAGAGAAGAGTACCGAGAGGAAGATGTGTTTGTACTTATGATAAGTCGACGTGTGATCACTGCTTTTATAGCCTCATTTCCATGAGGAAAGAAAAAAAACACTTTTTTGGTTTCTAATTTTCTAATCATACTTAGAGCGATCAAATAATGAAAATAACGAAAATTGTGACAGCTCATCGATTGATAATGTTGGTCATATTAATTACTAAAATACTTATTTGGTGGGTATAGGCATTGTAACCACGTGTGATGTTGATATTTTAACCATTTTTTTCAGATCGGATCCTTTACAGTATCAGGGAAAATACATACGTAGGGAATCCTTAGAACTTATAATTTACAGTAGCCAATAAAAATTTAATTATGAACATTTCTTTTTCAAATGATTTTTTTCGTGAATAAATTAAATATTTCTAATTTACAAAGGAACTGTTGACAAAACCGCCAGAAAAAAAAGAAACACCAACTATAATACTAGAGCTAGCACTGAACTTGGACATCAATATGCATGGAGATTCCGTTGTCTGATATGTGGACGACATATAAAAATGTACACGAAGGAATCCACGTATTTTCTTACATTATGTATGTAATAAACTACTCCATCATACATTTGTAGCTTTAAAACTAATAATAATAGGCACCTAGCTAGAACCAATAATGTACGTTAAAAAACAGGCAATGTGGAACCATGACAGAGAAATAATAGTAAGGCTTACTTCCTCAGGATGAGGATCGGTGGTAGTATAGCATTTTGCCATATGGAGGAATACTCTCGTTTTGTTTATATTTGTCGCCATATTTTCTGTGTTTTATGAATATTTGCAATGTTTAATCATTTGTAACCGATGATAATTAATTTAAAATGAATGAGATGATTTTAAAACTAATATTGACGTGTGCAAGAGGATCAATTGGAATTTCTGCAAGTCATCTTGAATTAGTGGTAGATGAATATATCTGGAATTTCTGTTTTGTGTTTGATTCGACTTGATCATTTCGTCGTGCCATTTAGATGAATTAGTTGTGTATCTAAATACAAGATTTTGTGAGATTAGTCTTTGAACTAGAAAATCTTTAAAATACACGGTTATAAAAAAGAAATATTTACATGTGCAAATACAAAGAGAGAGATTCTACAGTTATCAAAAAAAAAAAAATTTACGTGCGCGAATATAAAGAGTAAGAAACCGCAATAATATTTTGGTTCGCAAGATCATTCAACTCTTTTAGCTTTGTTAATATCCTCCCCCGGAAAATATATGAGTTCACCGACAGGAGAACGATTGGTTATCATTGTCGAAAATACTAATTTCCCGATCAAGCTAAACAGCTGAATTAATTTGATTACAGGTAATGTGGAATTAGAATAAAATAAAAGAATTTGCCAGAGATTCCAATAAATGTGGCAAATGTCAGAAACGAAACAGATGGAGAAAAAGACACATATTGCCAGCGTTGATTACACTCTTTGATTCCAATCTCTAAGGATTCCAATCACTTTCCTCGTTTTTAATATGCATTTTTCTGTTAGCTAATCTTAACAATGTCTTGATTCCAATCATGAATATAATTATATAACAAGAAGACAAAAATATATTTATAAAAATATGAACATTTAGTTGGACTGAAAGGGCACAATGATATCAAATTTGGAAACTAGCCCGTGTTTTCAAAACTTAAAACAATTATTTTAATTTATTTCTAAGAGTTTAATACAATTAATCACGTTACTAATTATAATTTACTTCAGATTTTTTTACATTCCAGGACACTTTTTGTCTTTAAAATTACACCATCAGACACTTCCCGCTTGGGAAGCACATTATGTATGTCTAAAGTCTTCTCTGCCCTCAAACTAGACTACATAAGACTTATCTAATTTAAGTGAAACTAACTACGGTTCAGCATTTTTTTTTAGTTTTTTAATTCTTGTTGGACAAAACAAGACACTCGTCTTCTTTCTCTGCATCTACTTTCCCCAATTCAAAAAATATCTTAATTCCTCTCTCTCTCTTCTTTATCCATCACAGAGAGAACAAGAATCACAGAAAGAGAAACCAAATAATAAAATCTTCCAAAGTTCAGTGATCCAAATCGTGGTGGAGCTCGTGATTTGTTGTGGCTGAGTTCAGAATCTGCCATGGCTGAGGCCGCTGAGCTCAGGGTAGCTGCGGTGGAGTTTCAGATAGTTGATGAACTTGTGATTCAGTGACTGTTTCACTGCCTCGAGAACCCATCACCATCCACTCTGAGATAACCTCTTTCCAGATTTCGTTGGAACTACTAAACTAGATATGAATGTCGGTGAGAGGTTATTTGATCAGTAAACAAATATACAGTGTTAGATCCGATCTCACTCTAGTCTCTGATGTTTCTATTTTGTTTTGGTCTTGTGAATCAGATTTCCAGAAAATCTTCAGTTCGAAAAAGCTCCGCATGGAGAGACTCTCTGCCTAGTGAGTTTGCTAAACACATCCCTCGATTACTTAGCAAGATTTGATTTTGAGCTTTTGTTGTTCTGATGAATCAAAGATATAACACAATTATATAAATATTGGATTTTGATGTTCTTATGGATGGTTTCTTTCTTTTTGTTTCCAGAATCATTGAGTTATTGGTAATGGTTTTATTATCCACAAAAATAGCATCCACATTCTTTTGTTTAAACCAATTTCCTGTCCACAAAAAGAAAATTCACATTCTTTTGTTCAAACCAAGATCATGTCACAAAAATAGCATCCACAAAAATACATATTCATCTCAAGTCTTAAACTTTTCACAAACTAATTTTCTGGCAATTGCAGTCCAGTTTAATCTACTCTTTTTGCTTTTATGTAAAGTAGCAGTGATGTTGTGTTTTTAAGATAGATTCAAAGTTTTTGGATTTTCTCATGGTTTCAGGAAGGCAACAATGCATCGGCTAATGAGACTTAATAGAAGCTATAAATCCGTCAAGAAAAGATGTAAGTTACCAAGAGCTCAATCATAAATAATCGTTGGACATGTGTGAAGTTAAACTTTGTTTTTCTCGTTGGCATGTTTGAAGTATTTATTTTTTTGTCTGTCTAGCTTTGTTCTTCATCACCTAACCTTTGTTTTTCTCAATGGACATGTACGTGGCTGTTTTAGTTTGAATTATTAACTTGTTCATCATTGAGATTGTGTATGAGCTACTGTGTTGAAGCGAGTCTTTCTGATATGCATATGTGTATACGTGTTTGTGGATGCTGAAAATGGTCGTCGTTTGTGGATGTGGACGAAAGTTCACTGTTACCATTTGTGGATGTGGATAACTGATAGAATATCAAGAAACTATAGTCGTCAGCATCCACAAACACGTATACACATATGCATATCAGAGAGACTCGCTTCAACACAGTAACTCGTAGACAAATTGCCTTTTGTCAAGGTTCAAAGACTCAAAATACGATCTTAATTAATTTAGTTAATATGAATCCACATTTCTCAAATCAACACTAAGTCATATATAATTTTTGTATATATTTAATGTGTCCATGTCTACAATTTTTTTCATATTTAAATTGCAAAAATATATTAAAATGGATCTTAAAATGTAGAGAACAAAAAGACATAATTTATTGTATCAAATTTATTTATTTATATACTAGGGTCGGCCCGCCCTTCGGGCGGGGTGTTGGTGTTGAACGAATTTCAGAATGGTATCGGGGTGGCTGTGTAGTTGGGACAGGGTAGGTGGTTTTGCAGCGATTCTCGGTATCATATAAGATTTCTATAGAAAGTGAATGATTTATGAATTGCTATGTGTAATACAGATTTACTAAAAACAAATAAGGAACATACAAAAAAGACATAATAAACATACATGTTTGTCTAAATCCCATATATGTTATTACTATCAACACCAAGGAAGAATTAAAATAATATTCAAAAACCAAATTATAATTATCAGTTTAAATATAGCTACAAAATTGATTTACCATTTTTCCAATTATCAATCATCCTTATGTTTTAGGAAATCTCATAGGAAATGCAAGACTGATGTTCACATAGTTTGAGTTATAAGTAAATACGAAATATTAGATTTGTAAGTAACTAATCATAATATTTTTAAAGACCAGGACAGGTACAGAACCAAGGAAAAAAATCTAAGAAAAAAAAAAAGATCTTGCCCAGTCAATGCTTTCACCATGCCGTGGCTCACTTGAGTTATGGATCGACCAATTTTTACAAATAGAAGACATGTACGTTAGTAGTTGTAATCATATTTTGATATAAACAAAATTATAAGGGGAATGTATAGTTCTAACCTGTGTGGCTCCGATGTCTTTAAAGATTTCCTTGTATACAATATTAGTGACTCCTTCTTCACTGTCAAGCTCGGAAGTCTCGTCTAGTATTGTAAGACCGCCCGGGGATGTTACACGGGACATGGCGACGTACAACTGTCCATGAGTAAAAACAGGGCGAGGAAGATACAAAGCAACTTGTTTTAAGCTTTGGCCTTGGCTCTTGTTGATGGTCATGGCATAGCACAGTCTGATCGGGAATTGCCGTCGACGAAATGTGAAGGGATGGATGGTGTCGGTTGGAATAAGCTCTATCCTAGGGATTAAGACCTCCTCCCCAACATCTGTCCCAGTAATGATTCTAGCTTTAATAACTCTGTTACCGAGTCGAGTGACTACCATCCTTGTACCATTGCACAAACCTTGATCCTGGTTAAGATTACGCAGCATCATAACCGGAGCTCCAACCTTGAGACACAGTCTATGGTTGGGCAATCCTGAAAATTCTAGTGAATTGAGATATTCCGGTGGGTAATGGGTGGTCCAATCATCATATTCCGGCGTAGCTTCTAACTCGACAGAATCTGAACTCAAATACTCTCTAGCTTGCGATGGGATCTTAGAGAGTAGATATGCGTTAACCTCATGGACAGTATTATTAGTAGGTGTCAGAACTGCTCTCTCTCTTAGATAATCCATGCTGCGGTAATTCTGGAGAAAATCAGGATATGCAGCATTAGCCAATGCTTCGTGCGGTGTCTCAGATTTAGGAATCAAAAACCTCTTGTCCACAATTATTTGACTTCCTTCCTCGTGTTTTGGTGTTTTGGAAACCATAGCGTCAGCTTCCCCATCCCCGACTTGTAGTATCCACTTTGCAAAATCCTTGTCCTCCTGCCGCAGTCGCATGTTTATGGATAATTCGAAAATTCGTGCCATTTTCCATAAATATGATTTGCTAATGGATGCAAGCACTGTGTCTGGACGTTTTCCGTGTGGGATAACTGGCAAAATCTGTCGGAAATCCCCGCCGAGAAGCACTGTTTTCCCGCCGAAAATCTGATTGCTAGCCTCTTGGTTATCGTGCGATAACAAATCTCTGAGGGAACGGTCCAGGGTTTCGAAAGCGTGGCGGTGTGCCATCGGAGCTTCGTCCCATATTATTAGATCAGCTCTAGATATTAATTCAGCTAAGCTTGACCCTCTGTGAATTTCACACATTGAACGATCATCAAGCGTTAGAGGTAACTTAAAACGCGAGTGTGCTGTCCTTCCACCTGGTAGCAGCAGTGCCGCGATACCGGCTGTAGCAACCGGTATAACTACTTTGCCATCTGATCTCAGCTTTGCGATAATAGTTCTGTAGAGGTATGTTTTTCCTGTTCCTCCTGCACCGGAAACAAAAATTAAATGTCCTGATTGATCTTCTACTGACTTGAGCACAGCATCATAAACCCTCCGTTGATCAAGATTCATCGTGGAGAGCAATACCCTATGTGTCTCCTTCTCCTGTACGACGTCATACATCAGTTCCTGCCGCAAAACCCGGTTGTTTATATCTGATAGCAGAGATTTATCCGGCTGAGGCATATCATCGTAGTCTGCTAGCGTTTGGTTATGCTCTTTTAAATGTTTCTCGATCTCGAGCAATGTGTACTGCTTTAGCTGCTCATCCTGTAACTCGAGACCTGGGAATCGAAACTCCTTTCGTTTCATGTACAGGATGTCCTCTGATAGGAACATCCAAGTATGCTCCCAAAGCTTTAATGGGTCTACGACCTGACAGTATACCAATATGAGCACAAAAAGTCTTCTTAACTGCCGACCAGTTGCCCATAAAGATGGCTCCTCTATTGCTTCATGCCACTCTTTATCATCGTCAAGTAGACCTCGTGCATTACAGGCTTCTTTGAATTTTTTATAAACCACATCACCTACTGTGCAGAGCATGTCGTAACCTGTCGGACCTCTAACAACGTTCAATAACATCCTTAAGAAGTACCTATCACCAGACGCCGGACTGACATACACGACCCTCCCAATAGCTTCGCCTTGCTGTCTTGGTGTCCAAATCCTCCCGTTTGAATGGTAGACAAACCTCGAAGGGAATTCAACATATGTCAGGTCCTTTGCTTCTTCATATGTGGCGCATGCCTCAAAGAACGCTGTCAACATCGTTTTATCAATATTTTCAACGTAGACTAACTTTGATAAGTTAGAAGATTCGTCAAACACCATCATGTGCTGGCCTGGTAGATGCACGGGAAGCTTGACAACGTTGGGCTGGTTATAATGGACAGGAAAAGCGAATAACCTCCATGAACCTTCGCATGCTGATATATACCGACACTCCAGGTAATTATTGATCTCATTAGTCGTGTCTTGCTCATTCTGCTGTATGAGGACAGTTGCTCGATCAACGCCCTTGGTTATGTACTTGAAGAGATATTTGATTGCGCTGGTCCTGCAACACCATTCCACGTTGATGTGTGCTTGATATTTCTTCAGGAGGCGAAGGTTATGGGGCACAACATAACGATTATCCACCTCGATACCTCCCTTGACCACAAAATCTCCAGTATCAGCCCTTCTTTTATAGACAACAAACCCAGACTTATCAATCTTAGTACGGTCTGAAGAAGGTTTTGGGAAGCTCTTAGTACACTTCCCGTTGTCCATGCATGGTGACTTGGGGCGCAATTTACCACACGGACCGTGGATCATATGCCTCTCAACCAATTCAAACCCCTCTCTATCTATTGTTCTGTCGGGAAACTCAGCCGAGATGTATTCATCAATCAGTGCTGCTGTTACTTCCTTATTTATTCCTTGCAGCCATAGTAAGATATGGGCATGTGGCAGACCCCGTTTTTGGAATTCTATGGTGTAGACAGCTGCAACAGTGAAGTATGAACCAGCTTAGATTATAACACGAAAGAGAATGATTAGATGCCGTGAACAATTATTATAAAATCAGGTTTTGCTACTCAAAACATAGCTAGAATTTTAGTAATACAAAAAGGTATAATAGCTCGTTTGGTAATACTCCAAATTATATGTAATTCTAAAGTTTCTATAAATTGAATAAAATATGTGTTTGCTTTTTTTAATGTTTGTATGTTTGTGTGTAATAGAATGTAATAAATATTTAAAATTTTCTATTTAAATGATTGATATTTTGTTTTCTAATTCATTATTCAATTTAATTATTCAAAAAAAAAATAACTTAAAGACTAACTTAGAGTCCCACCGAAATTGATTAAATTTTGCCAAAATCATAACAATTGTCCTTAACTACAAATATGACTAAAATACTATAATTGTCCTTAACTACAAATATGATTAAGACTAACTCAAGTTACGTATCTAATAATCACAGAAAATTCTATTTTGTGTGTTATCAATCTTTTTTTTTATGTTGTAGCATTAGAGTTAAATGTGGCCTGCGTGATTTCTGAGCACAATATTNTATCAATATTTTTTTTTATGTTGTAGCATTAGAGTTAAATGTGGCCTGCGTGATTTCTGAGCACAATATTTACTTTAATTTTCCCCGTATTGTTTACAATGTCTATTTAGTTTTGTATTGTTTTGGTGCATAACATTGCATATATTTATATAGACTTAATCATAACTTTTTTTTTTTTGGTTTTCTAATAATTTAGAATTCTACGTACATTTAATAAATTCAATAATATTTTTTGAATAGATATTCTATCTTCAATAAATATATGATAGAAATCTATGTATATGAAGATATACAAAGGATTCTAATACAACAACCTTATTTTTACATTGATTAATATGTTTTGGTCTGTTTCGGTATTTATAATTTCGTAAAGAAAAACAGGTGCCATACTAATTATACATTTAAATTTTGGTGGTGTGCTTTTTGTGAGAAGCCAATTACTTATTTTCTGAACATGATATATATTTGTTAAACATTTTTCTATGAATTTAAGTACCATCAAACACTGTTAAAAATACCATTAACCAAATCATATTATGTTTATTGCATAGGTTTGGCTATAATCTCTACCAATAAATATTTTCGAAATTTTTTTTGACACGATGATTGTAGTAGAAATTTATAGATTCAAATACCAAATAATTGGGGTGTTAAATTATTTACCTGCGTTTGGCTTTGGGAAGAACTCTCCTTTTTTGAAGTCTGACATCATCTCATCAAGCTTCATTCGAAAGAGCCGACACTCGAGGTCAGGTCGGCTGTTAGCGGACTCACCTCCATACACATCAAGATGATTACTAAGCTCCACCCAATTAGGATTGGCTGTAAACGTGATGAAGAGATGAGGATTTCCATACCAACGGCATATAGCCATTGCGTCCTGATATTTTTCAGCCATGTAACGGGGTCCAGCAGTGAAGGAGGAAGGGAGGATGATCTTTTTACCAATCTGTGTAGCATCTGCATCACCGCTTTCAACTGCGTCGCATACATTGTTATACAGATCTGCTCGCAGTTTCTTCTGATTTAGACTAACAAATCGAAGACGTTCCGTCTCGACAGCTACATATGCGTCAACAATATATTGGTGCAGTAATTTTCCACCCTTGATAATTGTCATCCCTTCTGACGGCCTAGTTTGTAGCTGGTAAGCATAGAATTCTCGCATTGTCATGTATTCTCTTCTTACAGTGGACGCTTCTGGACCCTCATATGGTAAACGCTCATTGTAACCGGTTTCCCCATACGGAAATAATAATGGATACTGAAGGCTCATCAGCAATGGATGTAGATCACCTATTCGCTGCAGTGCAGATGATTTCTGCTCGACTACAATATCTCTTCCTACGGATGTCGCAGACAGATCACCAATTATCAGTCCACCAATTTCACTTGATGTAGGAAGATCATATTGACGGCCTTTATTTGGTTGGCCGACCAAGGTAATGCTGAATTCAATCGACCCAGTCTCTCGGTAACGATCGCGCGCGTGCCTAAATGTCTTCGCTAAGTGGTTGTTACGATCCAGCATCTCAATCAATTGGACGATGATTGTATCATCCAACGCTAGCGAAGATGAGTCCTTTGTAAAAATTCTCTTCCGGTTTGCTAACTCATTGTCTGTGTCAAAGATATAAAGCTGCAAATACTCTGGATCGTTACCATCTTCAGGTAGCATAGAACCAATTCTATGAATGATCTGGCCATGAACCCGGAATGTAGTAGGCCCGGCGGTTCCAGTGACGCTATGATCAATCTGAGCACCCATGGATGTGAAAGCAAGCAGACTGTTAGCAACTCTGATGTGTGGTCTGAATTTCGGCGACTCTAACAGCTCTAGCAATGGGGACGGTGTCGGCCGGACCGGTGGAAGCCTCACCCGACCTCTCTGGCAACATAGACTGAACTGCTTGTTATCCTTGTTCGTCTGGACACCAGTGGCCTCTGCAATCCATAGCAATGCTTTACATGATGGACATGAGACTATATCCCATTTATCACACCTCTTTATGCTTTTTGAACCTTGAATTAAAAGGAAACAAAGTCAGGTTGGCTACATGTCAGTCAATTATATAATGTAATCATGTTTATTGGTTACTCAGCATACGTCGGGTTCTTGAACCGTTTGAGGAAGACGCTGCACATCTCGTGTTCGAGCTCCTTGATGAAGACGCTGTCGAACTCCTTGATGAAGACGCTGTGCGAGGAGATTTCAAGATTATATTTAAAATATATATGATATATACTACTGTTAGGCACGATGTTCAAATAATTACCATCTCTGGAAGCAGATGCTTTTTTCTGTCTACGTACTGATAGTCGATGCTTTCTAGCATTCCGAGCTGATAATGCATATGGGATGGCGGGAAGGTGAGTGCTGCCTGAAGCAGTTGCGGTTGTTGTAGGAGCTGTATGACGATCAAGATTGTAAAATTATATATATATATATATATATTTGTTAAACTTTATACATCAATTAGTGGAGAGTTAAGAAGATCATCGTTATACGAATAGTACACATACCCGAGATAATCATTGGTCGTCCAACTCCGCGTTTCTTCGTGTGAACTGTCTTAGCTGAAGGATGTCCGTTTTATATGTTAGTAAGAGCGAATGATGATAACATAATTCTCTGCAGGTCACACTAAAATACTGACTGACCTGCTGAAGGCGCTTGAGCTTGTTTCGAATCCCGAATGTTCTTACGTGCACGCCGGGATAATCGCGTTTCGTTTGATAGCTGACCACCTGATGGATGGTTTAATCGCCAATATTATAAATTCTGACTGCATGATCCCAATTTCATCCTCAAATAAATATAGAATATGGTGCTTACCAGTGCTCGGCACTCCCAGCATTGTTTCACTGCTATCTCTTAGCTCAGGCGGACCAATTTCAAAAAATCTTCTTCGTTTTTCCTTCACCATGATGTTGATAGTTTCTCACAGATCTGCTGGTAATCGGATTATGACCAAAATGAGTCTGAATACAAACACCCTACTGATTGTCGATTAGCATTTTTTTCCGGCCGTTACCAAAATGCAGTGATTGTATAGTTAATTAGTTTCCTTATTTGGTCGTATAGATAAATTCAGTGGAAAACAATATTATATTTGCATTATACATACACTCATTACGGCATCAATTTTGCTAAACCAAATATAATATCATATGATATATCAAGCTTTTTTCTAATTGGACAACACTTTCCATTTTAATTGTTATAACTCAATTGTGAATTTGTTTATCCGGTCACTAATGTGTTGTACGCTAATTGGAATGAGAAGATATTTTTTTCCTGATGGACCAAATTTGACTTGTGTCACACGTAATCGACAATCTATGTATATTCCCAAATGTTGGCTTGATATATGGTGTCTTTTTTTCTGAACAATTATAGTTTGCAGATGCTAATTACGGTACATGTTATTTATTATTATTTTCTTTTTTAGAATGGTCAGACATTTAAAAAAAAAAAACAAAATGAGATAAGATGACATTCTCTATACTTGACTAAAGAGACTGAATCATTTTTGTTGTTTTTTGTTTTTAAAAGAAATTTCCATTGAAAAATCTGGTTGAGAAACATAAACTGAAGGATGGAGCATAAACTCAACATCTTAGGGAATTTTAAAAAAATATGGAACAAATCCCATATTTAACATAAACTGAAACAACAAAAGTTAAAAAAAAAAAAATTCTCAACCAGACCCCAGCGTCTATTATCAAACTGCCTATGCATCTGGAGCAGCTGGATTGATACCCAAGGCCAACTCAAAGAACTCAGTCATGAGGTATGCATGGTAACACTGGTGACAGACCGTGTTAACTCCCGGTGGGTGGCAGTTGATCTCCGGCTCCATATTTATGAGGGAATCAACGTAAACGTCTTCATCACTACGTTGAGGCGACCCAGCGATTTCTGGACACTCACCCAGATATCCTCAACCGAACACACACCAACAGCATCGGCAAGCTTGGATAATATTTTCTTCCCTTTGTTGATAAACCCCAAAGCCATGAGAAGAACACCGTAAAGGTATCTTGCCTCCTTGTGTTCCCCTTTTGAAGCAACACGAAGGTGATGAATTCCCAGGGGCTGATTATCAGAATCAAAGAACTCGCACATTCCCTTGACGTAGTGTGCGTCAAGGTTGTTGGCTGCGAGGAGCTTCCCCATCATCTGTTCGTAGTCGCTTGATCGATCAGGCTTACTCACCAAAGGAAGGATGTTGAGATTCTTGGCGATCAATGGGTCGTCCAAACCGAAATTCAAGTTCTTGCAGGTAAGCACCGTGTTGACGTAGTCGGTAGGGGATGAAGCGCCGACTTTGGATACAATGAGACGCAGCATATCATCGGGCATGCTCTCAAGAGCTGACAAAGAGGTGTGTGAGTGATCCATCGAAGTGTTTAGAATGCTATAGTGTTTCTGAGACGTTTTGTGTGTGTGTTTTTTTTTTTGTATTGCTCTGTGTAGTTATGGAATGATCTAGTATCTTTATATAATGAACGATGATGAAGACGGAGGGTCTTTGTGTTAGTGCAACGAAGATGTAACCGGTATTAAACAAATCATACCACTACGCTATTTATTGGAATTGAATGTCATATAATTAAGATGACTAATTTCTAACGTATACTTAATTAGACAGCTTGTATAGGTCGTGCATGTTCTCATGCACATTATTTACATGCATACATATTACACTTAACGACATGACATGAATCGTTTGATTGTTTACTTGTTCCAAAATTAAATAGAACAGTTTCAACGTTACATGGCCTAAACATACTGGAGATTATCATAATACATATAGACATGATGGGGTGGTTGCAATACATATACAAAATACATGGTGATTACTAATTTTTAATTTTTATATGTAAACCTGCATCTTTAATTCACTTTGAGTTGCTCATAATTATATTTACTGCAATAGGATGCCGTTTTAAAAGTATCGGTCCTAGCTACGTAAAATCCACTTTGGTTTTCTATAATGTAACGATTAATATCCAAACGACTCCAACTGAACCTAAGACGATGGAATAGTATTAAAATAATAAACACGGTTGTTGATAACGTAAAAATAATAGTATACCGGAATAAGCATTCCTTATGAACATAATAGTGCTAATGGTCTACTGGAAATTATCATAATACATATATTATCTAATCAGTTTACGAAAAAAAAAAATATATATATATATATCTTTATATATTATCTAATCGACATGGTGATTATTGATTTTTTTATTTTTTTATATGCGAAGGTGCATCTATAGTCCAATTTGGGTTGCTTTTAGATGTACTTACTGCAAAAGGAGGCAATTTTCAAAATCCCGGTATTAGGCTATAGCTACGTGAAGTCCATTTTGGTTTTCTATAATGATATTCATATATGTTTCTACCTATAATATATCAGTTGAACGGTGAAAAATGAGAATAGTAATTAATCAGGCCGTTGAGAACGTCAAAATTAGTTATATACCGGATTACCCATTCCTGCTGAACATATTCGTGCCAAAAGTCTCAGGAGCTCAATTAGTTAGTAGATATATAGATGACAACGACAGTGAGAAAAAAATATTCAGTTAACGTATGCGATTAGGAGAAATTAGGAGTAGTAAAACAAAACATTAACAATGATAATTGTAATCAAAATAACGCTTAAATCACTAATTAGAAAAAAATAACCGGAGTGCAATGTATCTATTATTAAATCACCCATAAAACGGGGAATGTCCAACGGGAAAAAGAAAATAACCAAACATACGAATTCAAACACAGATGCATAAATATTATGAAATAGATAGTCTCATTACTACTAATACTTTTTTATTTCAACCAGCACGTGCCTTCTTCATCACCTTGGACGTTCCCGTGCCAGCCTCACGACGCGCCTTGCCCGCATTCTTATTCCCAACAACACCAGGTGATGAATTGTCAGCTCCATCATCATCGTCATCATCATCTCCCTGCATTTACATTTTTGTTACACTAACGCATAAAAAGTCACAAACAATCATTCAGTGGGAAAGCATGAGGCTCTCTAAACTTACACTGTCCCCCACGGCATCTTCTGGCAGACGTCCATGATCCTCAACAACTCGTGTTACGGTGAAAGTCTTGTGATGCTCGGTGAAGTTAAACGCAGTCACCCGCACTTGGAAAGTGTACGTCTTCCCTTCCATTTCTGCAATGAACGGAGGTATACTGGTGTCCTCTGGGTTCACACCGTCTTCAGCCTGTCAACGGGAACGGAATGGGATTAAAATCATGTACATATGTTGAAATCACCATTGTAAAAATATTTGCATCACACCAGCATTTCTGCAGCCTCGTTTGCTCGGAGACCATGCATCTTCGTCAGTACACCGTCGAACCAAACGAAAGCTCCTTCGGCAGTAGCATCAGCTATTGTCATCTCCACACGATAGCTATAAGAAGATAGGAGAGGCGAGATCAGACCACTGACAAAACGTACATATAGTCATAAAGAAAGAGCCGATACTTACCGGAGGGCACCAACAGCATGTGCAGTGTTGCAGACAGCACACGTGAATGCAGTCGCCGTCCGCTGCAATTTCTTGCTGCATTTAGAGCATGCAACATAACACCACCCCTTACCGGTGTCAATACTGACAACCTTTCCAGTGCATAGGAAATCAATCTCCTGCATCATATGAGCCAAACGATCATGCTAAGCGAGCAATATCACTCAAATGGAAATCTTAAAGCATTAGCATGCAACATACAGTATACCTGAGATGCAGCAGTAACGATGAAACTGCTGAGTTCAGAGATGGTCAACGTCTCTACCTTCGCATAAGACCTTAGCAGTGGAGCCGCAGAACGTAGACCAGTATCCCTGGTGACCAACCTACATATATTAATGATTAGTCGTGAGATAGATGGTGCTCAAACACACACTTCAAAACACAAACATACTGATAGTAACGGGCATCCCCTGCTTCGGTTTTCTTGTCAAAATACACGTGCGTTCCCGACGTCGCGTTGAGAAACAAACGTCCTGCATATATTGATAGATACATAAGGTCCAAAACCTACACACTACTACATGTAACCACATATATAACAACACTCAATACCTCCGACCATCTTGGGGTTGATGCTGGTGACGACAATCACCCTCGGATCAGCACGCATGGACTCGAGCTGCCTATGGAAAGCAACAGCATGGGAGTCAAAGAAACTCAAAGTGACTGTCTCATCACTGCACAAACACACATAAAACGTGATCATTAATATTCAAACAATGTAATCAGAAATGACATATGGAAAACAAAATATCAAGCACATAATGACATTTACCAATCCAGCTTCATGGTCACCATAACACGATTCTTCTCCTCTGGGGGATCACAGACCGTGCTCTTCACCGTCAGTATCTCTCCTATCACGTCTACATCAAATACGAATCCCGTATCATTCTCTTAAAAAACTAACGCTCATGTTCTAAAGACATTTACCAACTAAAACATATAAATCCGTGTCATTTGGAATCGACGTACCTGGTAGCTGAGTGTTTGTGTTGGCCAGACCAACCAACTCAGACTGGTTACGGAACCGGAATGCTTCCTCTGGAAGGGGAGAGACAGGTTCAATCAACTCTTCGAACGAAGTGGACTCGGTGAACCGGATCATCAACGACGAATCGGTTAGACGGAAATTCTGCGCGCACCTAGAAACGTCAAATCCAGTCATGGTAAACATTGCTCCGGCACGGAGACTGTCACGGAACTGTGGGAGACGTCCGGGACTGATCGTAACCTGCATCATGGTGGACTGGAACACATAGTAATAAAAAAAAAAAAAATTAGATGTATACACGGTGAAAGGATAAACGAATAATAAATTGCATCTCTATCAAGAGGACAAAACATAATATAACCAAACTGCTTGATGCAAAACCAAAAGCAACTACGATAATCTTTATATATAAAGGATCCAAAAATCAAAAATAAGATTAAGAAAACAGGTAAAGGATCCAAAAATACAAAAATAAAATTAAGAAAACAGAAATAATATTTGGAAGTAATAACTCACGTTCACATCTACCATGAGCAAATCCATCCACATAAGCTCCCCACCACGCTTAACATTCCTAGCTTCCCAGAATCGGAGCAGCCTCGCCTCCACAACAGATGAGCACCGCCCAGACTTGAGATCGGAAAAGAAAACTCTTGTAATAGCCATTTAGATGGAAAGGAGTTGGATCGATGAGTATGAGATGTGTGTGAGCAAATAATGTGTTTGTGAGATCGTGAAAAGGAAAACTGATGGGATTGAAGCATATTTATACACGATCTAGCAGACTTGCGCAGATCGATTCTTAGTGGGGTAAGGATTAAAGACGACTTAATAGCCGATCACCGTTACGGATGTGGACGGTCTCTGCGCCGCACGGGAAAGTGACGATGAACACTCAAGATTAGGTTACGAAAGAGATGATCCAGATGGGCCTACTCGCGCAGGCTGCAGATAGTCGAAGAAGGCAAAGCCCAAGTCTGGCCCAGATCGAGTGTTGTACGTGAAAATAAAACGGTGCGTATCTGAGCTGTCATTACCATAAGAAGCTAATTTACAGCCTGGCATCCTAGCTGTCACATGAGGAGAGAAAGAAAGCTTCTTTTATATATAAAGATTTTAAATATGCTAAAATTATCACATTAAGAAATAGATGCGATTGATAAAGTATGGAAAAAGAGAGGAAAGTGATCGAGAAGGAGGAAGCTGGCAGATTATTATATTAATAAAAATAACTTTATCTTTTCAAAGACTTAACCAAAGCAAAAAGTTATATGGGTAAAAACACTTAGGAGAGAAGATGAAGAAAGTGTCCCTCAAGTGGGAAATGTCTAATCGTGTCAAAAAAGAGAGAAAAGTGTCTCTTTTCATAACCAACTCTTTACTTCATTGTTATAAGTGTAGTTTAAAACTTTTGCACACGAATTAGAAAAAAATGATTTAATTTTCTGTTTTACTCCTACTTAATACATGATTTTGTTTGATTTTATTAATCAGTGAGCTAATAGTAAGGATAAAACCGAAAGGATATCTTGAATATATCTTCACATTCTGATCCAACAGCATCGAGATTTTCTTTCTCCTTTTCTGGTCCCGTTTCACTACCTTGTTTCAACATTTCCTCTGCTCATCCAATGTCTTTCCTGTGTTAAAAGTCACTTGCTCACGAGAAAATGGCAAATTGATTGAACAAGATTATTGTGAGGGACTAAACTCACCTCTTGATTTTAGGTTAGGTCAAGATAGAAAGAATGAGAA
>OVBX01000794.1:13919-31682 GCA_900406325.1 Erucastrum elatum
CTTGTTATGCTCTCCATCTGAATAACAAAAAAAAACAATCACAAAGGCGAATATTCATTCATTCACACACACAATCCAATAAGAACTCTAAGCCTCATCCATCGATCACAACGAATACGATTGTCACATTGTAAATAGAGCTCTCGATGCAAAATCATATAAACACAATCAAAGAGCGGCTAAGAAAGCGAAACTAGGAATCAAATCGGTTACCTGCGAATCAATGGCGACGCGTTTTTCTCGTGAACGAGAAAGAAGACGCCGAGACGATTAGCTTTAGGGTTCGCAAGAAAGAAACGAGAGCTCTCCGCAACAAATCCAACTTTTTAATATTCTCTTTTTGAACCTTTGATTTCTCAGAAATTGCGTATATACCCTTAAGTAAACGTCGTCGATTGGTCTTTGACGTTTTGGTCATATACGTCGTCGTTTCAGATATACAACTTATGGTAAATCATACGACTTCTGTTTGAAAGAAACAACAAGATCTTTACATTTTACATAGTATATAAGAACGATGTTATATAAAAGTCATACATCATTAAGTCATATGACCTTCCCTTTGTCATCATCACTATGATATTGATCCCTGGAAGCAAATATATATTCTTATTGATTCCTTTGAAGATCGAGGGGCAGAATATCAATCAGAAGCATGCCACATAATTATTTTGACGTCGGTGAAATTTTATAATTACTTAAACTAAATAGCAAGGAATTTTTCCTTTAAAAAATTATATGTTCAACAAGTGTTTACACATACAAAACACATAATATTATCTATTTGACAAAGAAAAAAACATAGATTATTATCTTGGTAAAAAATGGGAACATTAATACTTAACCAACAGTTTAATTAACCATTGATTAATCAACTACCTATACCGTCAAACCAAATCTAATAATTCACACTTACTGCTCTCGAAACTGATCTCGGCTTGGGTATGAAGTATGAACAATTGCAAAAGCAATTGTATATTGCTTCTCTTATTCAACTCATGAGCCTTTTTGAACCCACACATATACAAATCTATAAGATTACACGTATATATTAATTGCATGATAAACTTTTTTTTTGGTCAACATTGCATGATAAACTATATGTCGAGATTTTATGACGTACTAGTCATTTTGCTTTGTTTGCTTTTGGCTGTCTAGAGACCATGTGATATGATCAACTGAGTGACATGTGGGGACAGAGGGTGATGAAACCAAACATTTCTATAAATATAGCGTGACTCCTAATTCAGCTAAGATCTTTAAGTCTGCTTCCAAAAAGCTCGAAGACGGAAGGAATCTCAAATTTTAACAAACATAAATTTGAGTATTTGACCAAAAGAAAACAACACGAAGGAAATTATATATACATAGTATAAAGTAAAAATCATTTATTAGAGGTTAGGTTAGAACTTGAATTTCAATTTAGCAAAAAAAAAAGTGATTTTTTTATAAGAAACCATGAACAAAATAAATAAATAATCGACAAGAAAACGTTAAAGATTAAATTAGCAAATGACGTCGACAGTGCAAAGTATTTATTTCAACGTTCGCAGTATAGGGTAATCATGATATTCAACAAGTCGTGAATCTTTTTTTCATTTTCCTCGACGTAAACTGATCCTTCCCATATTCCTTTCCCATACACAATATGGTAACATATAGTTGAATTGGTTTTGTCACTCTAATTAAACTCATCATAATGTTCTGCTATTAATCACAAATTAGTTGCAGAAACCAAAGAAGTTCAGGAATAACTCAATCTTTAATTATTTATTTCTACACAAGTATATATCAATCATGTCCTAAACATAATAATTTCCCTCGCCTCTGTGGAAAAAAAAACAAAACCTCGAATCCTAGCTAGACCTAGACCATAGAGCACTGCTACCAAAATCTTGGTTCCTTATCAATTTACTGCTGTATATAAACTGAAGTGACAACAAGTATAAACTGAAGAAATCTCAATTAAAACTCATCATGATCCAATACAAGTGACAGCACGTAATCCTACCATCAAAAGATTTTGGAAATTTTACATCTACATATTTCATTCAAGATTGCAAAGTAAGAAATTTTTCCGTTGTTGGCATTTTTTTATTAAAGGAAAATAGCTAGCTAGCAACTTCATTACGAGATTAACTAATATTATTCCTTAATGATATGAGCTGGAACAACATCTTGAAGAAGGCCACGGTCTTTGGATAAACCAGCTCCATCAAGCAGATCCTGAGTTCGACTCGTCTTAATCACATTATCATCATCTTCATCGCCATGATTAAATACCTTGTCTTGCCTGCTAAGGTACTCGGTTCCAAAAAGAGACAACTGTTGATCTTGTTGTTGATGATGGTTGTTGTAATCGAAAAGCTGAGGAGGGAGTGTAGGGGTCAGGTCAAAGTAGGCCTCAGAAGCTGAGCCGTCTGATCCAAAGCTGCCTTGCTTAGACAAGATGAGTGGTCTAGGATGCGTGTGTTGACCTTCGTAGGTGGTGATTACACTGCTTTGGTCAGCGAATGATCTCTCCACTCTCTTCTTCACGTTACAACAAGATATAGTGCAACGGTAGTAACTCCTTGCGAAAGAAAAATATATAAAACCATTAAATCTATTAATTTAGCAAGATTTTAGATCATCATCATCACAAGAACAGTACACAAACCACGAAGATTAATTAAAGCTTAATCACCTTGGGAAAGGGCTGTTTCTGACAGGTTTTTGACCATATTTTCTCCACTTATAACCATCGTCTAGGTTATTAACTTGGCTCTTCGTGATGAATGACACTCTTGGCACTTTCGTTTTCGTCTGTTCACTCCTCTTCGTTGATTTAAACCTACGATCCCAAGTTTCTAGCTAAGTATTTAAAAAAATTAAATAAAAAAAATAACAAAACTTATTGACGAAAGGAAACCAAAAATCACCGCTTATTTCTCTTATGTTTCTGTTCTTCTTGGTCATCTTCATGTTCCTGGTAGTATCTATTATTTTCCTCTCCGGTCACAGCTTCGGACAAAGCATAAGAGATGGACGACGGGTTAGGTGTTGCCGTTAGCTGCATCTGCGGCTCATGGGTCATAGCATAAAGAGAGTTGTCTTGATGTTGAACGCCTAGTAACTCCATGAACCCTACCGGATACCTCTCCGCCAATGAATCGGACAACGACGGGTAAGCTCTCGTTTGCCCTAGGTCAGAAAATGTCATCCCAACACCAGTTTTATCCATTTCACTCTGAAAAGGAAATCAAATCAGAGATCTTATCCTAGACAGAAAACGAAAAAAAAGGAAAGTATAGAAAGAGAGTTTGGGGTCTAGCAAGTGAGTGTGGAACTAAACATGGTTCTTGCTAAATAAATGCCATGAATCGATGACCGGCAATAGCAGGTGGACGGTGTTTTAATCGGTAATATGACCAGACGTTAATACACTTTAGTACGTTAGGTTTTGACCGGTTCAGCCTTTAACAGGGGGTCCCCATCGTGTGAACGAGCTTTTACGTGCGTGAAAGACTAAAGGAATAAATAGACTACAGTAGTGGTGTAGAGTGTGGACAACTTAATTGGTTAATAACGTTACTTGGAACTATATCCCATTCCTTATGGAAGTGGTTTGTATTTTGTGAGATTCTTTTTTGAATGGTTAACATATTGTGGATACACTGATACAATACTATTTATGTTGTAACAAAAACATCAAATTTGCATTTTTCGTTTATACCATCAATTGAATAGCTTAACTAATTTTATAAAAGAAAAAGCAAAAAAAAATCATAATAAAAGAATTAACAAAAAGATTATTGCATGCTCCTGAGTTTCCTCTCTTTATGGACAATGGCGATCCCGATGAGAAAAGTAAAAGGTGCACTTTGATTTCCTCCTTTTTCTTTACGGCAAATTTAAAACTATTTTCTATGCAGGCCTGTTTATATGTAAAAGATAAATATTAGTATGTGGTATGCCTTTGATATATTATTTTCCTTGATTATGTATCTATTACATTTTAATACCGTGAGAAAACAATAAAAGGTTACGGTGTTTAAAGAAAAATGGTTACGCACGTATTATGGACTTTCTCAGTTTAAAAAGGCCTAAGGACGGGAAAAATTAACAAACAAATCAACGATGTAACTGAATAACTGAGCAAGAAAGGAAGTCTATTTCGTTACATGTGTTGATGATATACATTGTATGATCACAGGCAAACTAGGTATACATTTGGCTAGCTAGTGTGCAGATGATGTTCCTTTATGTTTCTTCTCTTCTGACTTGTGACTTGTGAGACTCCTTGATGGAGTTCCATTCTTATAAATTATGAATACATGACCTTGATCTTGAATAAATAACTTTAAAACGAAACTGAAACGGTTATCAAGACTTGCTGGCCCACATTCGGTTCAAATTGAATAGCTTTAGCTTGTGGAACATCTCTTATGCCCACCGAAACGGTAATAGATGCGCTTATGAAATAGCACTTAGTGTTACTAGAGATCACCGATATCAATCACATAGCTCGTGGTGGACCATTCTGGTTGAGAGAGCTGACCACAGAGGAAGCTATGGATGATACTTGAAGTCTCTGAGCAGAAACATTCTCCACGAGCGGCTTGGTCGTCTTCGTCTGGTCATGCTATGCACTCACTTTCGTCATGAATTTTCTTCACCTCTTTCTTTGGGGTCCTACCGGTTCCCTTTGTTTTGTTGCTATACTGTTTTATGCTGTTGTTCCCAAACCCTGTCGGATTGAGCTTTGCCTCGTCCCCACTATGTTTTCTAATGAAATGCTACTATGAGTTAAAAAAAAACGAAACTGAAATGATAACAAAATAGACTAATTATGAAAAAAGTGTCTAGAATTTGAAATGTGTGGACTAGAGAATTTCTGAATTCGGAAAAGTTTTGAATAATTCACTCTACCGATATACATAACAAGAACAAAAAAGAAACAGAGAAATAACTGAAGATGAATCAGAAAGTCTTCTTTCTAGCAACAGCTTTTCGAGGTTCTCTCCTAGTAGATGATGCAGTGAACCCCGGAGATGAAAACCCAACCGTGGACTGGTAGATGTCTTTCAACCTTTTTATTTATCACACGCATGTCAGTCAAGTTATGGTGAATTTTACTACTAATCATATACTAAAACCTTTCAAATTTTGGTTTACATATAAACTATAGATTACCTGGGGATGCTGATGAACAGAGCAATTGCCGCAATGCCAGTAACAAGTGGCAATATAGCTGCAGGAGTCACTTCCTGAAACCACCAAACACAAATCATCACAATCGCATTGAGAAAAGGAAGATTTAAAATGTGGAAGACTGTGTATATTATATATAGTTTACCTGACTCTGATGATCTGCCACGATGCTGTATCTAAGTGGACCGACATGGATTTGGGCATTTGCTTCTAAATCCACTTCGATGATCTCTGATACTACTTTATGGGAGCCTAAAGGACGGTCGGATTTAAGCTGCACAAGGTGTTTACCTCTGGATAAACCTTTTACTTGGAAGAAGTTGGAAAGTGGTAGCGGGAAGACATTCTCTATTTTAGATACACCACTGGCTGATTTGATCTCCACTAGCAGGTTCGCGTTTACTTCTTCGCTCTGTTTTCCTTCTACATGGCATGTCAATATGGTCGTTTCTGGTTGTTCAAATACCAAAAAGTCTACCCCGTGGATATCTTCATAACCAATCTATAAGAAGAAGACGAAGAAATGTCTGTTGTTGAAACTGCAAGGATGATTGATGAGAATGTAATAGTATTATAGAGAATCAGAAACAAAACCTGAAGAGAAACCGATTCTGGAGATGCACGTTCGATTTTGTTGTTGCCTGAACCATTTCTTTTTGATACTTTGATTACATATGTTGCACCTGGATGTAACCCTCTCAGACGGTAATTTCCATCGACATCACTTGTGGTCTCCTCATAGTATCCTTTGGAATAAGAGCGAGCTTCAATTGCAACGCCTTCTTGTGGTTGGCCAGATAGGAGAGCGACTCTACCCATTGCACTGCAAAGGAACCGACAAGGTATATTGTTACAGGAACAAAGAAGATGTAATGGAAATGTAATCTAAGCCTACACATGTAAAACATTTATTCAAACATCCCAAATCAGAGTGTACTTATATAGTGGAAATACTTAATATGAGACTACAAAATTTTACTAAATGAGCAATGATCCCTTGTGCAATCATACTTCAAGACACGAGGCTACAAAATCTTAGGATCCGTAAAGCATTTATTTAAGAATCTAATCAAGACAACAGTATTCATTGACATGATCAAGGTAAAGGAGATTGAGAATTAGATTGAACCTGTAGGCAACACGAGTAGCCTCAAAGACCACTTCACTGGACTCCCCAGAACCCAGTTCTATTGCCAGTGTTGAGGGCTTGAAGGAATATTCCTGACCAAACATATATAAAATTAGATAACTTATCTCAGAAAGGAACACATCATTTTATGTTTTTTTTTTTTTTTTGAATTGAAATCATCATTTTATGTTCCCGAGTACTGGCAGTCATATTGGTTAGTTACCTTAAGAAGGGGGCGCAAGTAGAAATTTCCAGGAAACAAGCTATCAAATACAAAGACTCCACCAGCGCCAGATATAGAATTGTTTCTGTAACCATGGTCGCCACTCAGTGATAACAACAATGGAGGGACTGATGTCTCGGCATTGTCCTTCGAGGAAACACGCACAGAGATCTGACCAAGCTTCTGGCAGGAGAAGGAATATGGTCCTAGTCTTTTAATATGATAGCCAGCCTGCATATATAAGCCACGGTCAGGAGCACATTATTTCAAAGCAACTGAATGCGAGTGAAAGTGCATGAGAACATAACCTAAGATTACAAAAGTAAACATAATCTCCGCGCCAACTTATATGCACATAAAAATATATCAGTAGTATACACCAACCTTTGATGCATCGGTGTCATATGGTATATCATCATACAATGGCCCAGCAACAAAGGAACCATCCGGTGATGTGCTTGTTTCAACGGCTACTACACCTTTCTTAAGTGAAGAAATAAGGCTGTCTTTTGCTGCAGAGACCTTAATGTTAACACCATAAAGAGGAGGAGAGACCGATCCTTGTATGTAAAGACCAGGTCGACCAGTAAATGGGGAAACAGCAGCTTGGCAACCATCCTTTGACACTACCGCCTATTAGAACAAACATTAGGTAAGTTTGATGTGCCCACAATAAAATCTTTAATCGCAACCATTACTTCTAAGTCCATACTTACACGAAGCTCTTTCGGATAAAATAACATTTTCTTCTCCGCATTACCCCTGAAACAGAAAACAGCGGTAGCTGAAGTAACTCGAAATAAATAATAGCTTCAAAGAAATTTATGACAATCCACGCACCCAAACACTCCTGAAACAGTTTTACTCCAAACATCTGAAGTGTAGTTCACAGATCCTCTGATAACACAATTAGAAATTCATACCTAGAATCCCGAGGAACAAAGCTAATCTTTTCACCAAGATTTGCCCAGGTATAGTACTCATACACACCACGCCCATCCGGTGCAAGTTTGGCAGAAATACTGTTGATAACTCTTCCTTCCTCGTCTTGCATATCAACAATGAAACTCTCTGGCAACTCAGATTCAGTCTCGGTTGAACCAGACTCCACATTTATCAAACCTTTGATGAGATACTTCTCTGCTCTCAGATGAATAGGCTACAGAAAGAAAAGCATAGAGATGCTCAACAAAGGACGAGCCGAAAATATTTAAATAGAGACGAACTACAAACAAAACCTGTGGTTTAGAGACGTCTATCTTTATTGAATTGCTCGCAAATGATATGCAGGAGTCAGAAAGCTGAAGCTCATGCGCTCCAGGTGACTCAACGCATATTTTCTGCGAACCTTTCTGTAGATACCACAAATGAAGCAAACAATTAGTTCTGATAAATTTTAGATACAGCAAAAGCTATGGAGGATCCACAGGGCAAAGACTACCTTGATTTTCAAATTTGTAGGTGACCCAGTAGGATGAACAATTTTAGCATCCACCTCATGAGTACTAACAATATTAATCCAGTAACCCTTCTGGACAAATTCGATCCCTTTAATATCCTCAGTTCCTACATTCACATCAATGGAGCTATGGTCCCAGCACCAAGTGTCTTCCTCAGATGTGGCTTCCGGTGAAATGCTTTTGACCTGAATAAATCAACATGACATGAAAATATCAATGTATTTAGCTAGTAATGTGACTTTTTCTCAATCTCGTACAGAAGTATCCACGAGGAGAAAAGAAATTGAGATTAAACCACGCACTGCCCACCTCAACTCTATACTTTCCAGGGAATACGTCGGAAAAGTGAAATTCACTGCTCTCATCGGTTAAAACAACTGTCTTCTTGTCACGATCGCCAGATGCTCCCACAAGCGCTACTGAGACAGACGGACCACATTTCTCCTTGCACGTAACAGAACCATGGACATTGACTCGGGCCTACATTAACACCCAAAAGAAGTGAAAAAAGCCTCTTGAACATGTATATTTCCATAGAGACAATTCTACGAGAGTGGTTTCATTCACAGAAAATTACCTGAGAAAATTCTATGTTCAACAACGGACTTTTGACGGAAACATCCATATAACCTGGCAAAAACAAAAGTTCAGGCGCATTCTTTGGTGTTGCAGCGAAAGCAGACAGCCTATATTCGCCTGGTGGAACCTGGAATATACATGATTTTTAAGAAACATGAGAATTCATCCACAAATATATAAAGTAGCAAGGATCCGCATAAGCCGGAGAAAAAAAAACTCTCTCAAGATTCAAGGAGGTCAACATGATGAAGTTAAGTTTTGTAAGTGAATTTACTAGAGATACATGTTTGAGTCAACAAACCTCAAAGCAGAACTTTCCACTCTCATCGGTAAGCTTCTTTTGCGGTTTGACATTTGTGGGTCCATGAGTCAGAGCTACCTGGATTTTAAATGTTAAAACGTTAGGCATATGAGATATAAATAACAACGGTGCTACATATGCCCAAATATGAACAAGAATTTACATTTGCCTTGTGACCAGAACCAAACATTCGCACCACACCACAGACATCATAAGATACAGCACTGATATCTGGAAGTGAAGCCATATTTGGTAAGACCTAACCAAAAAAGTTTAACGAGTTATTGAGCAAATAATTAAGCACACCACAAAAGAATTAAAAAAATACTGAGACTGATACCATGAACTTCTTCAGTTTGTCGAACTTGTAATGCTCCTTGACTGCATCTATCGTATATTGATTTGATGTAACCTAAGGAGTTTAACCAACACTATATTAGATCCGTGCTGACTAAATGATTGATCACGACAACAAGAAAAAAAGACTGAGCGATTGAGGAAATAAAATAAGATGGTATGCATTTGAAATATAAAAGAAATATGACGTTTGCTTTTTAATACAGAGAATTCAGCATTCTAACCAAATCAAAGACTCTAGATTATAGTAGCCTTTGAAACATTCACTAGGAGAAGTTGGTAACCCAGAGGCTTATAACAGTAACAGGGTTTGAAGTATAAACATTGAGATAGCATTTAAATATACCTGGTCAAGCTTGTAATAACCTTCCTTGTCCGTGACAGATCTTACATTACCATCAACTAAGATTTTAACGCCCTCGACTCCCTTTAAGTTACTGTCAACTACTCGGCCCCCGATGGAGAATCCTGTAACCTAAAGGAGCATTCAGTTCAATAATTAGAGGAAGAAACATGTAAGCAGCGTCCAAACACCGAAACGGAGAGCTTTATCAAAGTTTCCAGTTATTCGAGTCAGACCTGAAACTTTTTGGGAACAGTAACATGTTGATGCTCTACAGAAACAGGCATGACAGGAGGTGAAACATCAAAGACCGTGTTCTCGCCCTTATAGTGCGGTATCAGCTCATATTTTCCTGAGGAAAAAAAAGAGTTCCAAGTGAAAAAAAGTAGACCAATAGACCAAAAGAGCACCCTAAACTTGGATCATGCAACCAGAATTTCAAGCGCCTTAAAGTTTACAAGTTCAGTTGTCTTTTAACTTATGTTGCACAATGCAGAATTCATCAGGCAAAATGATAATGGATAATTCGACAATACCACATGGAATGGACTTGAAACTGAATATTCCGTCCGCGTCAGATACAGCATGGCAGAGAGGTTTCTTTTCTCCAGAAGCGTCACCAAATCCTTGGGGACAATCTACCGTGGAAACATCATCTGAATGCAAATATATATGAACTCCCACGATTGGATTTCCCTACAAAAGGAAACAAGATGAATACTATCGAACTTTGAGAAACGAGAAACTCTACGAGTGCTTGATGGAGAGGAAGGAGGTTTCTAACATCAAAAGAAAACGAAAACACAGAAATAGAGGGATCACCTGCGCAACAACAGATCCCTTGAGATCATAACCAAGGACAAAGAATATGTCATCCACCACGCCATTTGCGAATCCAAGTTCGACCTACAGGCAAACAGAGATACTTCACCCATTAGCGTGCAGTATAAAAAAATCTAAGCCAAATGTATTAAAATAACAGATAAATAGAAAAGAGAAGAGTAGAGAAGGGAATGTGTACTACAATCAAATGCAAAAAGTTTGGTCATGAGAACATTAAATGGAAACATTTATGTTAAAAGAAGATGTGTAACCTCTGTTGAACCACGAACTTCAACTTGCAGATCTGAATGTGATGCACGAATACTGTATTTTCCTGCAACCAATCAAGACATATTCGGAATATGACTATCACAAGATACACACACGCACTTATTCATTGGTTGCTACAATATGGGAAACTTCCAACTAAATGCAAGACCAAAAATAACAAAAGTGATACAGAAAAGAGGGAAACCTATGATGAACGCTTAATGAGACTGCTTACCTGGAATGATATTCTTGAATAAGTAGCTCCCATCTGACGATGTGAGAACAGAAGCAATGGAATCTCCATCAGAAGACAGTAACTCAACCTTGACATCAGCAGGGCCTCCATTCTTAATCATACAACTCTCCCCACCAACAGCTCCAAGAACTTTCCCGGATAATGTGAAACTGCAATATTCAAACTGAGTACAATAAGAGAATTTCAAAGGAAGAAGAATTTACTAACCACATATCAAACCACGATGAAAAAAAAAACCCCCATGAACTAAAAAAACGAACCCGGTAAAGCGAAAGTTAATATCCTCATTGTTGTTGCAACTAGACTCGTCAACGACAACAGGAACCTGCCACACCAAAACTTAATGTCAGAGCTAGCTACAAGCGGGCGCTGTTTTCATCAAGAAAGCATACTCCTCAAGAAATGAAAAGCAGATAAGACCTTATCTGGACTCCAAGACCATCCGTCAGGTCCCTTAATCTTGAGAATGAATGAACCCTACGAAATGAAAGCATCGAATTTACTTACAACACTGATTCATCCAACAAATACATCATTAACAGACCCGCACGAAAGTACGATAAGGTGTTTGATGAATACCTTGTCGTAGACAGGGATGAAATAGTAACCATTAGGGGCACACTGTGTACTGTCCTTCACCAATCCATCTACTGTTTGAAGCTCAACCTTTTCATTTGAAAAACAAAGGAAAATAAAATCAGTGAAATAAAATTAAAAACGTGAGTAGTCAACAGATAGAAAGCTTACCGTGATGTGAGAATAATCAAGTTTCCCATCTGCTCCTTTCCTAGTGCTGACCAAAGACGAACTCGCCTGCACGTTTAGTGGAGCAACTCAACAGCGTTAATTAATAATATACATCACACCCCAACAAATCCAGATCGGATCGTACTACTCAGTACTAAATTCATTGAACTAAGCTGAATCTAGATTCAATTATTCAAAGCAAGGATCTAACACACTCTACTACTAATCGATCGAGAATCAAGCAGAACTGCGTATAAAACGAATCGGGAAAGGAAAGAGTGATAAACCTCGACAAAACCACCGCAGCCTTTTATCGAATCCGCGGAAACAACGTAGACTGTGGAAATCGCGATGAAGAAGACGATCAGAGAGTGGAGAACCTTCGTATTGGCCGCCATTTTCCCGATCTGAAGCTCCGGTCACCGGAGCTTAATGGTTGAAAGAGTGATGTTTGTCAATGGAGCACGATCCAAAAGAGTTTATAATAAGGTCCTCGGACTCTCGAGGAGTTTATGGGCTTTTACAAAATTAAATAGGCCCAATGAAAGGAACATTATAGCCCACTAAGCCTATTATAAGATTCTTTCTTGTTTCTTTCGGCTTATAGTGAAGTTATGGGTTTAATTTTAATAAAATTTTACTCTTCTATTGTTTTTGTTAATCTAGTTGCAGAATCTGATTTTTGTATAGGTATCATCTTCAGTTGTATTCTAAACTTATAAATTATAACAATAAAAATCATGTTTAGAAAAATATCACAAATTATAAATCATAAATAATAAACGGTTAAAAATTAAATAATTATGAACGTTTTAAATATTGGTCTTGAACATTATCAACGATCAAACCACAAAACAACGTAGTAAGAAACATAAATTTATCAAAATTTTATATAGCCTTGTGTGCAGAGCCGGCCCTTGGGCCAAGCCAAAGAAGCCACTGCTTCCAGCCGCTCAATTATAAGAACAATTTCGGCCACAAATTTTCAAAAGTCTCGTTTGGTCTAGTGGTAAAAACTTGTGGTGTGTTGACTCTGTCTGCTTCTAACCCAGGTTCGACGTGCAGAGGGCGGCCAATTTTTATAATTTTGCTTCTAGTCTAATAATTTCTAGGACCGGCTCTGCTTGTGTGACAAGTTATAGTAAGAAAACATGCACTACTTTTTTTTTTTTTGAAACCGGCTTTTTAAAACATGCACTACTTATTTTCTTAATTAGTTTAAGTTACACCAAATGAGTTTAGGTTATCACTTTCTTTCTATCTAAAATTTGGTTTCGATACAGCAGCATCGTGTGACATGTTATAGTAAGAAAGCATGCCCTTTATTTTTTAATTAGTCAAGGTTACACCAAAAAAGAGTTTCGTTTATCTCTTTCTTTCTATCTAAAATTTGGTTTTCGTTTTGATCCGATTTGGTTAAAGCAGATTGAACAATTAAACAAACTTGTGAAGAATAATGTTTGAACTGTTAGTTTGTAACTTCCGTATTTATCGTTTATGGAGCAAATGGAGGTAAAGAAAGTGGTTCCAAGTATCAGGAACACCAGGGAGACACCAATGACTGCAATCTTGAACAGCTTGTGACCGTCTGTTCTCTGGTTTTGCTCCGAAGATAGAAGGGTGGGCGTCGATTCTGTACTGAGATAAACCGCTAACGTTCAAGAGAGTGACGGGTGTTTTCATCTGCTTGAGTACTTCCTCAACAATCATGTTTTTGCCAGAGTAACTCGGTTTGAAGGTTTGATTCAACAGCTTGTTGGCTTCTGTGCAGTGACCTCCTGAATTCCACTCTCCCCCTCTGTCGAAATACACAATACAAAGATAATGAACAGAGAACAAAGATCGATTCTTCGAAACCACATGATAGATGGGAGGGAAAAAGACCTGAAATGAGAAGGTGCTGCGCTTCTAAAGAAAACTCGAGTTCTCTTTGGATCTACATTTTTGTCAACCCATGATGACCAAGTCTGCAAAGCTTTCTTGAAAGCAGTTGATACATCGAGCTTTGGATGAACCAAGTCTCCTTCTTGGTAATAGTTGATCCTGCAAAACTCAAAAACTAAACCAGTCAGAATCTTTCATCCCATTGTTTCTTCTGATGTCTTTCTTTGATTAAGTTAAAAAAAAGAAAACACTGACCCGGATTTGGTCTTGTAATGAGACCACCAATGTGCTGTATTGAACACCAGGATATTAGCACCTTTCCATCTCGAAGAGGTTCGATCCATAGCATCAATCCTAAGCGTTTCTCTTCTCTTCTTTCCAATTTTTGCTTTACCCTCGCGAACCAAGAAATGAGTAACGTAGAATTCCACGGTGCATTTGTAATCCTAGACATGTATTAATAATATCAAACAACAATCACACAAATCTAAATGGTACGTCATCAGAGATTAAAGCTGTGTTTACCACAAAACGAAAGCTATAGTTCCCTTTCTCTTTAGTGATTCTCCGATTACGCGTTTCGTAGACTCTCTTGGGATCTTTAACAGCTTGAAACAAGATACAAAGCATAGACTCCCACTGGTTTCTATTGATGGAATCACCAACGAACACTAGCCTTTTCCCTCTTATCATTTCCAGCATCTTTGTAGCGTTGAACCTAAAATCTCTCCAAATATTAGCCACAACTTTCCTAATTAGGACTTTCAACTTGCCTAAAGTAAGTCCCAAGAGGAAACAAAAAAAAAATACTAACCTTGGAGCATCACAATCACGAGGCTCCCATCTCCACTTCATGTAATCAAGATCCAACCTTCCGTTGCTCTGACAAGCGAACCCTTCATCGATAAACGGACAAGACGCGTTCGTGTAGAGTGGATAGTCGCTGTCGTAAACCCACTTCCCGTTCGTAATATCGCACTCTTCGATTCTCTTCCTTTTCTTCTTCTCCTCTTCTTCGCCTTTGCTCCTCGGAAGTTCACTTTTCTTCTTCTCCTCTTCTTCGCCGTTGTTCCTTTGAAGTTCACTTTTCTTCTTCTCCTCTTCGCTGTTGTTCCTCGGAAGTTCAATCACTTTCACTGAAGTTAGATTAGTAACTACTACCTTATCTTCCTTAACCAGAACCTCGCCGCGAGTCTTGTGCTCAAAATCCGGAATTTTTGCGGACCCGGAAGTGTTTTCGGGCGGGCTGAAATGGGTCGATATCAGAATCGGGTTTGGTTGAGGAGAGACTGAAGAATCGGAGATGCGGAGGTTGGTGGTGGTAGTCTCGTTAATGGCTGGCACAGGGCTCAAATCGATCTGGAAGTTCGCGTTTGAGGAGTTGGATTTGAGTAAGAAAGTGAAGAAAACAATGGCGGAAGAGATTGTTGTGATAACCAGTGCGAAGAAGACGCTTGTGGACTTGATGGAGAAGCTTCTCTGTCTCTCCATCTCTCTCTCTATCTCACACTCACTGCAACGACTTAGTGAAGAAACAGTCTCATTAGAAAGGTTGTGAATTTCGAAAATGCAATGCAAATGTGAGGAGAATAAAACGGTGGGTGGAGAGTAGGAATAGATTCGGTGAAGGGATTGATAATGACGTTTTTACGAACTCTCTCGTGAGCTCATGAATATTTCAATGATTTAAAGAACAGTTGAGGAGGAAAAAAGGGGAAAGATAATAGACTATTTAAAGTCAGTTTTTGGAATAGTAGTTGTTATATTTCGTATGACAGATTGGATTTTGGATTATTAACGTGGTGGGACACTCTATCACTTTCGCTGGAGTTTTTCAAGGAACACGAGCTTCCAATGGCCATCTTTTGAATTTCCATAAACGCCCCCCTGTTATATTTTATTTATGTAGGCCCATATATGTAAGCTTTACTAAGCCCATATAAAGGCCCAATAAGAGAAGGATGGAGTAGAGGACTGATGAGTGATTGGGTTCTCTCATTTTCTCTCTGCTTCCGTAATCTCCTTCGTATTGCTTCTCTCTCTCTCGCTCGTCTACGCGATTTGACTCGGTAAATTCCCAGATCCTTCAATCGTAATCTGTTGTTTTCCGTTTATGATTTCGAGTGGCTATCTAGATGTGTAGCGGATTCGACCATCAGGTTCGGATCGATTTATGTGGATCCATATTGGTGATTAGTATCGAATTTTCTAGATTTATTATTGGTTATGCATCGATTGAATCTCTTAGGGTATCGATCTTTGAAAAAACAATCCGTTTATTCTGGAAAAGACAGTTTCATTTCGTATTTAGAATCTGTGTTGTGTGATAGACTCATAGATTGATAATAAGACTCTGTGTGTTTAAAGCTCATTTCACATTTAACCCAAGAGTGTGTACGTGTGGTAATTATAATAAGATTTAGCTTTGTGGCAGAGATGTTTAGTGGTTGTTAAAAAAACGTTTTCAGCTTTGTCTTCGAGTGTTATTTTGAAGTTTCACAGCTTATGTTAATAAGTCGTAATGATTCTATGCAGAGGATTTGTGCTAGGTTGAAATGGCAGGACACAGAGTTGCGCATGTGACGCTGAAAGGCCCTAGTGTGGTGAAGGAGTTAGTTATCGGTTTGGCACTCGGTTTAGCTGCTGGTGGTCTCTGGAAGATGCATCACTGGAACGAGCAGAGGAAAACCAGAGCTTTCTATGACTTGCTCGAGAGGGGTGAGATCAGCGTTATCCACCCTGAAGAATGAGTAGTGTATTCAACACCTACCAACTCTCAGTCTTTATTATTTTTATGTTATTGGTTTCTTGACAACTTGGATGAAGTGCCTGAGAAAAAGGGTTGCTTACGTAATAAACAACAAATCTGAGACCGGAATATTGGGGATTTGATAAACAAAATATTGGTTTCAGGAAGATACATGTATGTTACTGTGCTCCATTGTTCAATTTCAGACAGCTTTCTTGACTTTCCTTTAAATAAACAGGTGCTTTCATTTTTTTCCTCCACTATCTGTTTCTTCGTCTCCCGTTATCTTGTTAGGTTAGATTTTACTGGCTTCTCTTTTCTCGTCTTTAATTATTATAAATCCATGAATAACATTCTGAGATAAAATATCTGATGATCTCAGTCGCATTCTCTGAAAACGGCTTGGACGGCTACAATTTTTCAACGTCGTACTAGCGCGCCCACACACAAAAATATGAACATTTCATAGTTCTATCGGATAAAGAAAATATCTCAAGAGCATTCATGCACGTGTAACTCTTTGGCTGATTAAGAGAAGATAAGAAATGGGGTTCACAGAACTAAATTCAAGTACAGTTTATATATCTCCGTTCGTTCCAATTTATTTGAAGTAAATTAAGAAAGAAAAACACTCAAAGCCTGCCTTATCTTCCTATTCGTCCAACGATGGCAACCATTGCTACTAGTCTAAACATCGCAACCAAAGGAGCCGTCATCACCAGCGAGAACCGACAAGCTCGTCTCGGTCCGGTTCGATTGAACAACCCGTGGAATCTTGGTTCAAGAACAACAAACCGGATGGTGAGCTTTAGGCCAGTTAAAGCAACACCAGAAGGAGTGATATCGGATAAAGTGGNGGACAAGAAGAAAGCTGATGGCTCCGACCCTTTGGAGGAATACTGCAAAGACAACCCTGAAACCAACGAGTGTCGTACTTACGACAACTGAAACTTATGAAAAGTTATCGGTCGTGTCCCAGGATTGCGTCTATATATTACATACAAATCTTTGTTCTGGTTAGTTTAGTAGTATGATATAATGATAAAGCTCTCTTCGAGACTCTGCTAGATCTATAAACATTGTAATTTGGCAAGATTTATAAGCGAAAATAGAAGATATCATATGACACAAAGCTTGAATACATTAAGAAACACAGATAAAAAACAAATTACATGACAGACTTATCTTGTAATAGACAACACAAGACTAGAGAAACTATAAGAAGACGAGACAAACAAGACACTGATAATTAATATAAAGATGAGACAAACACTGACTCTAGTTGCAACAAAACTCGAACCACCACAACACAAGGACGACAAAGACAAATGAGTAATCCGACCAAAGACACGTTCTCCAAATCCTCAGCAATCAAACATATCAGCAGATGCCCTGATCGGCTGCATCGGACAAGAAACCTGCCAAGGGTTAATCTCAGGAATATCCAACG
>OVBX01000795.1:0-27597 GCA_900406325.1 Erucastrum elatum
ATAACCTCTATATAATATTTTGTAAAATATTATTGTCGCTATGTTTTTAAAATCTGAATCTCTTTAGTTGTATTGACTCTAGATAGTTCGATGTATAATTGTAAGACTGAACTTGGCAGATAGACTAATTTTTTAAGCTTAACCTTAACTCTTGTTGATAGTCATTATATAGCTCTTATAAGAAATTGAAATCTTTTCAGTTTGAAATGTCTTCTTGCAAACTTCGAGGATCTATAACAGTACACATAAGTATAATAGTCACATTAACTTAGTCACAACAACATAACATCTATATAAAGCTGGATAAAATAACCATAAATTTTGACTCGATTCTTTATCTGTTTCGATTTAAACAGAAATTTTGAATATCTGTAACTCTACGTAGCAAAGTAAATACTTATATAAAATATCAGTCAAAAAGAAGCAAATCATAAATACTAATACTTTTAAGAATGAATATCTGATTCGATAAATTTTATGCATATATATATAAGTTATATAGATATTATATTTTATATAAATTTTATACTATTTTATTTGCTAAATTTATTAAGTTTTTATTAAAATTTTAAAAGTAATAGATTTTATTTTTTAATAAAGAATCGGATATTCGGTCAAAATTTTTTTTTTGATATTCGGAACACCAAATATGTGGGTGGCTACATATCAAATTGGATCGAATACTTAAATATTATGACAAAATGGATCTGATCAAAATATCTGCAAAAACCTGGATATTCGATTCATGTCCACCCCTACATCTATATGTACAAACACGTAAGTATAATTGTAACAATAACTAACGTACGACATCATGACAATAATATTATTTAAAAAATTCGACATCAATTTTATGTCAAGATCAGAATATCTAGTTATTTTTTTAATATATGACACCCAAAAAGGATAACATGCGAAGATGTGAAAGAACATGCAGAAAAACTCATCTATATTTTTCTTGTATATCTTGACAATATATAAGAGATTTTAATCACATATATTGATCAATATATGAATAATTATAATTTCTTTTGGTTTATGATTTTGAAAACAAAAAATATTAATTTTAATAGCATATATAGGTGTAAATATTTATTGTTTCTTTTGGTTTAAGATTTTTTAAATAGGAAATTAATTATTCATAAAACATATTTGAAATAATGATTCTACAAATAGTTTTGATTAGGAATTAAAGAAACTAAAATTACTATTGAACATTCTCTTACAATTTTCTTTTCTTATGTTTAAGATTTTAAAAAAAGAAAATTACTATCAAATAATTACTAAAAATTTAATAAACTGAAATTATAATTAAATAAATTATAGACGAATTTTTTTTAAAGATTTTGAAAATGAAAAAGTAGAGAAAATGTCATTAAATCATTCTAAGTTATTTTAAAAAAATATTTTTATTATCTTGTTATATATTTTATCAATTATGAGATATTTTAACAAATGTCAAAATTGTAAAAGGAAAATTAATATCAAATAATGTTTTACAATAATCTTTTGCTGGGGATATTAGAAAAGGAAAATTAGTATTAAATAATTTATTTTATAAATCTATTTTTTCCTTAGGATTTTGAAAAGGAAATTTTCTAGAAAATTACTATTAAATATTTTTTACAAAAATTAAATTTACTATTAAATACTTTTGAAATTTAATTTTTCAAAATTCGTTTGTTATTTTCTNTAAATTTTGTTTGTTATTTTCTTAGTATATGTATTTTTAATCATGATATATTCTAACACATGTTACAATATTAAAAACAATTACTATCAAATAATATTTTGCAATTATATTTTTAAAGATTTTAAAATGTAAAAATACTATTTAGTTATTTAAAAAATTGTTATCTTAATATATTTGTGTATACAGATTCTGATATATTAATTTTTTTAATAAGATTATATTTTCTTTATTATGAGAGTAGAAAAATTAGTATATAGGATTTGTATACAACGAAAGTTTTTTTTTTTTTTTTTGACAACAGTACAAATTAAAACAACTATATATGCGCGTCCGACTCAGAGAACCAAGTCGGGGCCATAGAATCGACATAAAACATAGCTGAAGGGGAACGCCTAGCACCTCGTGCTAACTTGTCCGCCACTAGATTGCGTGCTCTTGGAATATGCCGGATTGTGAAGGTGGGGAAGAATAACTTACTGCGTTGAAACTCCTCCAAGTGTGTAGCGAAAGCTGGCCATTCTCCGGGTGATGACACCATCTTCACCAGTTGAGAACAGTCGGTAGCAAAAACTACATCTGCGAAATTCAGGGTCTTCATGCACTCCATAGCCCATATCAAAGCTTCACATTCAGCATGTAAAGCAGATAAGCTTCTTCGGAGATTCATAGCTCCCATCATTTTCTCTGTTGAACCATTTTTTTTACAATACCAACCTTGTCCTGTAAATTTGTCATGTTCTTTCCATGCTCCATCCACAAAACAAATTCTTGAACATTCCGCATCCATCCAGTTAGAAGAGAAATTATTTACATGTCCTCTCACTGGTACCATTTTCTGAGCATCTGCCCAAACCTCTGCTTCCACTTCCGCTATTCGAAGAATTTCCTGTGGATCACCAGCTCTATTTGTATAAACTTTATTGTTCCTATTCTTCCAAATATACCATAAAATCCATGGGAAAGATTCGTAATTATTATCTTTCGGTAGCCTCCAGAAAAGATAATCAATATTGTAGAAAAAAGACGCATTTGGAAAAAAACCAGGGGCTGAAGGTATTTTCGATAATGCCCATATTTGTAACGCCGGTGGACACTCAAATAAAACATGGTTTATAGATTCATCCTCTGCCCCACATAGACTGCATCTTGGTTCGCAGGCAATGCCTCGAGCCCGTAAATTTTTAGCAACCGGAAGAATCCCTTTGATGGCTTGCCAAACAAAGTGACGCAATTTAGGCGGACATTTTAATTTCCAAGTATGACCTAGTAAAGCATTAGTATCAGGTCCATAAGGATGGGCTTGCAAACCTTTATCTGGAAATTTTGATTCTATTCGATACCCTGATTTCACTGTATATCTGCCTGTATCTGTGAAAGCCCAAACATTTATGTCAGGTCTAGAAAACCGAGTAATCGCTATTCCTTTAATGAGAAAAACGTCCTCGGGATGAATATATTCCTCAAGCAAATCCACCTTCCAAGAACAAGTTATTGGATCAATAAAGTAATCGACCTTAAGATCTTGTACAAAATGTGTCTGAGTTTTTGGGGTTGCTGATCTCGGGCGAGGAGCAGGAATCCATGGATCATTCCATACTGAGATGGATTTTCCGTTTCCCACTCTTTTGATTAGCCCTTTTTTAACCAGAGATCGAGCTGAGCAGATACTTCTCCAACCATAAGATGGTGAGTAAGATCTGTGTGTATCTAAAGGATCTGTTTTCCTAAAATATCGTCCTTTAAAAACTTTTGAGAAAAGACAATCAGGTCTATCTATTAGCCGCCATAATTGTTTTGCCAGTAATGAAGTATTGTGGTCTTGTAGATCCCTAAAACTCAAACCACCCTCATCTTTGTGTTTACACACCTTGTCCCAGGATAACCAATGCACTCCCCTTTTGTTACCCGGTCCCCCCCACCAGAAGTGGGAAACTGCCCCTGTAATTTTCTTAGTAATCGCCTTAGGTAGACGATAACAAGACATTACATGATTAGGCATTGCATTCGCTGTGGTATTTAACAGNGTGTTTACACACCTTGTCCCAGGATAACCAATGCATTCCCCTTTTGTTACCCGGTCCCCCCCACCAGAAGTGGGAAACTGCCCCTGTAATTTTCTTAGTAATCGCATTAGGTAGACGATAACAAGACATTACATGATTAGGCATTGCATTCGCTGTGGTATTTAACAGCACCTCCTTTCCCCCCTTAGTAAGAAAACGTACTGTCCAACTGTTTATTTTTTGATTTATCCTCTCATTCACATAACCAAAAACCTGCACTTTCGAGCCTCCAAGGCTTTCAGGTATACCCAGATAACTTCCCATTCCCCCTGTCTTTGTGATTCCCAGTTGATTTTTAATTTCCGATCTCTTGCTCTCGGGTACCTTATGTCCGAATTGAAGCGATGATTTATCAAAATTAATTAATTGTCCTGAGACAGCCTCATAATCCTTGAGCAACTTAAGAATAACCCCGCACTCCATAGAATTCGCTTTGCAGAAAAATAAACTATCATCCGCAAAGAGAAGATGAGAAATTGCAGGACTCCCACGAGATACTTTTAATCCCGTCAACCGTTTATCCCTTTCTTCCTTTTTGATATTTGCAATAAGAGCCTCCGTACACAGAATAAATAAATATGGAGACAAAGGGTCTCCCTGCCTTAAACCCCGTTCTGGAACAATATGTCCTTTAGGCTGCCCATTGAGCAACACTTTATACTGCACCGATGATATACAAATCATCACTCGGGAGACCCAGACTGGGCAGAATCCTACCTTTAACAAAAGCCGCTCCAAAAAAGACCATTCAACTCTGTCATAAGCTTTACTCATATCTGTTTTAATAGCCATAAACTTTTCTTTACATGCATTGTTCGTCCGTAAGCCATGGAACATCTCCTGGGCAATGAGAATATTATCTGAGATTAATCTCCCAGAAACAAAGGCCGATTGTGTCTCCGAAATAAGCCTGGGGAGCAGACCTTTCAGTCGCTGGCAAAGTACCTTTGAGATAATCTTGTAAGCTACATTACATAGACTAATAGGTCGTAACTCAGTCATTCGATTTGGTCGGACCGTTTTCGGGATTAAACAAATATTTGTCAAATTAATTCTGTCATCAAAAGTTCCAGAACACAGGAACTCATTGACCATTTTAACGACATCATGTTTTACCACCGACCAAGATTGTTGATAAAATAATGCTGTCATCCCATCTGGACCCGGAGCCTTTTCCGGGTGCATCATGAAAACCGCCTTTCTTACCTCCTCTTCTGATGCCATTGCCATTAAGCATCTATTTTGATCTGCCGTAACTGTCATTGGCAATTCCTCCAAAAAACTTTCAAAATTTGTCGGTGAAGTAGATTGAAATAAATCCCCAAAGTACTTAACCGCCACCTGCTCTATATCATTCTCTGAATTCTTCCACACTCCCTCTTCATCATACAAACCACTTATCCTATTCTGTATCCGTCTTTGCTTTGTCAAAGCATGGTAAAATTCTGTATTCCTATCTCCATATATATGCCAAGTATTTCTACTTTTTTGTTCCCAGTAAAACTCCTCTTCTCTGTAAGCCAAGTATACAACGAAAGTTACTATTTTAAAAAAATCTATACAAAATTTTTGTAAGAAGATTATCTTTTCTTTAAATAATAAGATAGAAAAATCAATATAAAAAGATAATTACGAAAATAAATATTTTAATAAGATTGAGTAGGAAAATAGGAAAATTATCTTTAGCTTTATATAATAAGATAGAAAAATAGGAAAATTAATTTCAGTATATAAATGTTAAATATATTGCACACATGTCGCAATCTAAAATATATAACCGCCATGTGTCGCGATCATGTTAATTAGTAACTTTGAAAACTAAGCTTTATATAATAAGATAATGCAAACACACGACCAATCATAACTTCAATTTGATGTAATTACTTATTAGGTTCAGCATCTTATGCAAAACCCAAAAGAGATAAATGTCACCAAGCCCAAAAATCAAAACCAAACTAGAACTCACAAATATCTTAGTGCTTCATGTTCTTCTATATCTGAAAACTAAAATCAAATCAAAGGTTTAACTTAATCTCCTAAATATTTGAAATATAATTTATATACTCAGGATATTAGTTATATCTAATCATACAAATTATATTAAATTATCTGAACTATTTAATATCTTAATCCGACTTATTCTTCTATATTTGTTCAAAAAACCAAATTATATGATATTTTTATTAAGTATCTAAAATTATCTGAATTGTTCATTTTATTAGTTTTAATACCATAACCTTCGATTTGCTTTACTTCGGTAAAATACGGATATCCGATTTTTCATATACCCATAATATTTACAAATATCTACGAATATTTCGGCCGAAAATCTAAAATAAACTATAGAATTTTGTTTTCAAAAAGTATTTTTTACATAGTATAAAACAAAAAGTAAAAACTAGTGAAACTTTATGTTCATTAAATTTTCAAAATTAATTATATTTTATAAAATATAAAATCTTAGAAACATTATAGTCGTACGCCCCTTGTATCACCTTCTCCTAAACTTTCCATGTGCCACTGCCCGGTGTGGTCAGTGTTCATTTCTATATAAGTTTTCCATAAAACAATATATTTTGCCGAATGACTAGGATATGCTATAACGTGGATTATTCCACACTCACCATCTTCAAGTTTTGCCGAATGACAATTTTGTGTTACAAAAGTCCACAAAAGAAGAAATCATACTCTCATAAATCAGTTGTTTATATACACAAGAGCACCAATAAAAAATCGCCATTCTAAAAAAATAATTCACACAAAGAATATTAATAATCATGAATTAGTAAGCAGTGTGATATCAATATTAGTTTCAAGAACCATTCATTCCTTGTCTCTCAAGCAATTCCCGGGAAGAAGAAACTTGTACCTCTCCGCATTCTCCAAGAGGTACGCAGGAAGATGAACCGCCGAGTAAGAATGTGGAATCGGACCCATCTTCCCGATGATGTCTTTAAACGTGTACTCCTCCGGAATCATGTCGAACAGATCATCTCCATTGCATATAACTCTCTGAACTCTCTTAGGGTTCAAGTAATGTCCGAACCTCACTCTATCATAGTGGCTATAAGCTTTCATTTTGAACACAAACTCACTGATCCGTCTGAAACAGAAGCTACAATGCCACCCTGAATCCGCCAAGATCTCATCTGATTGCCTGTAATGCGCGTACTTCGTTTTACCGGTCTTGTATCTATGCACCGACGCTCTCCAGCTCTTGTCGTCTACCGGGAACTCGAAAGAGTAGAGATAGTTCTTCAGTCTTAAGTGTAGGATCTCCGGTATGTCGTCGCACCAACGGAGAAGGTTTATCGTGTGTCTGCTCGGTATCTCATCAACGTCAGACATAATCAACAAGTCATCGTCCGTGATGCCAGCGAGTCTCAGAAGCTGATCCAACGCTACTCTCTGATAAGCCTCTTCGTAGAAAGGATTCTTCTCCCCTTTCTTGAACCTTCCTCCTATCGACCCGTACGTCAACCTTGGCTCGACAAACTTGAACTCTTCAGCCCTGTGGCTGGCGAAAACAAGCGGTTTCGGTAGTCCCGTGAAGGTCGAGTTCGACTCGAGGAGAACGAACTGAGTGACGTAAGGGTAGAGTTCTTGCCACCGTATGGTGAGAAGCTCGACTTCGGTGCTGAAGAGGACCGCGTCGTAGACACGGCGGGGGTATTCACGGACGCCCCAGCCGTGGAGTTTGCAAAGAGATTCCATGGAAGCGTTCTCGTGGTGGTAATGAGGAATGTTGTGGAATGGTTTCGGTGGTGATTCCCATAAAGGTCTCAAGAAGTATGAGATCTTGAGTCCGTGAATGTATACACCGATGACACATAGTGGGACGATTACTAAGAGGAATATGATTGACTTTATGTCTATGCCACGCAACATGCAACATAGTCTGGTGATGCCAAAGCCTCGATCTGATTCCTGTTTAGACACAAGAAAACAAAAAGTCAATAGCTGATCCACTCATGTCTTTGTATAAACAAAAACAAAAACTGTATGTTCTGTTCAATCTAATTCAAGAAAATAATATTAATCAGATCAGAACCATAAGATCTACAGTTTACCAAATCAAGAACCATTGACTAAACAAGATCTTGGTTCAAGAACAATCGTGACTTAAATTTAAAGAACCGACTAAAGAAGAGAAGAAGGAAGACCTGTGTGCCGCATAGATCATCAGATTTTTTAGAACAATAGGGACCACCGTTTTCACCCATCATCCACCACATCTTCTTGGACTTTCTTTTAACACCGATCAAGAACTCGATCTCCGGAGATATAAATGAATTCGAAAAGAGATGATCCAGAATAAAACACAGCTCGATGATTGATATCTACGGTAGATAATCTACCAGAGAAGAATATAAAGTAAAAGAAGAATACAGTCTAAAAAGAATTAAAGAATTAAGGAACCAAGAAACAGAGCTTCTGGCTTGTGATTATGTCGTGTCTGTTTCTCGGAGCTCTATGATGGAAAAGAAAAATAATAATAATAGATTGAGATGCTTTCTGAGTTTTTGTGATGATGATTATTATTAATCTTGATGGCCTTTGCCTTTTAGCCTCGAGAAGTGAGGCTAAGGGCAACTTAGTCAATGAAAGAAAGTATCAACGTTCGGTTGTTGTTTTGAGTATTATCATCTCCACGCGTTGCGGCTTGACTCAGTCCTCCACTTACAGCTTTTGTCTCTGTCTTTTTGGTTGAAAAAGCCAACGGAATCACTCGTGTTTACTCTTTCTCTTCCACAAACACGTGGCTTCCACTGTAAAAAGTACAAAAGATTTTACTATTAAACTTGAACTTAGTACAGCATCTAATACTATATGAAAGTACTGTCAAGAATTTCTTTATATAGCAAAATTTGTCGGATGGGTTATATATTGAAGAACAAATTTTCAAAGGGTTACAAGCTACTAAGCTAGACAGACATACAACCACTTAACATCAACTTATAACCAAAAGAGGAATAAGCACGCCTGCTATGCAGTAAAACAATACTGACGTGAACAAAGTTTGTTGTCTGAAACTTATCTGGAGGATCATAACACAGTCCACTTTATGGGTATGATAGATTAAAAGATACTTGATCCGTAATATGTCATTTTGGAATGTCAATGAAAACAGTACCCTTGGTTCATGAATGTGGAATAAGCTTTTGAAATATAGGACTCTGGCTAAATCTTTCACAAGAGTGGAAATTCAAAGCTAATCACATTTCTTTTGGTTCGGTGTGTGGTGCCCCTTAGCTCGATAAATAATATCTGCGGTAGAGGAATATAAAAGGTAAAGGAAGTAAAGAAGAATACAATCCAAAAAAGAATTACAGAATTAAAGAACCATGAAACAGAGTTTTTGACTGTGATGATGTCGCGTCTGTTTCTTGGAGCTCTGTAAAGAAAATCAATAATCAATTGAGATGCTTTCTGAGTTTGGTGATAGGTGGTGGTGGTGATGATTATCTTATGGCCCTGCCTTGTACTCTCAAAAGGTACTATCAAGGGAAAATTAGTCAATGAAGAAAGTATCAACGTTCGGTTTTGCGTTTGAGCATTATCATCACTCTCTGTCTGTATCCACGCGTTGCGGCTTGACTCAATCCCTCACTTACAGCTTTTGTCGTGTCTATTTGGTTGCAAAAGCCAACAGAATCACTTGTGCATTCTTTTTTCTTCCACATACACATGGCTTCCACTTTAAAAAAGTACAAAAGATTGTGGTAAACTTCAACTTAGAACAGCATCTATTATGTGAAAGAACTTTTTTTTTATGTGAAAGAACTATTGACATTCATCTGGGTTTATATTGAAGAAAAGCCCACAAAGCCAATAACATGTAACAATATCAACCTATAACCAATAACCAATAACCAGCCCAACCAAAAGAGACATTAAAAAGGCACAGGATTGACAACAAACTAATCCAAAGGCTTAGAAGTCTGATATTCATTTTGTATGATTAGCTGCGCCATAAGATTGATTTCTATCTTGATATATGATCCCATACCTCACATCCCAATACAAGAACTGGTTCAACGGTAAATGAATTTCAACCACTTGAAAATGATAAAAGGACACGACGGGCCACGGCCTGAGCCTTTTATTTGCTTCCACCAAGTCTTTAGCTTCCAAAGCAATCACCACTTCTGAAACTCTGACTCAACATGCGTAGCTTATACCAAAACTTAAATCCTCATAAGTTTTATGGGTTTCCAACTTAAAATTAATTGGTAATAGAGTAATCCAAATCTCTTATATATTACTTATCTCTATTACATATTTTTAATGTGGGGAATCTTATCTCCAACACCTTCATTTGAAATAAGGATGCGTATAACCATTAATCTCACGAATCCGTCATACTCATTTTCAGACAATGCTTTTTATTCTTAACAATCTTGACCGAACTGAGCTTTTTCTAGACCATCAGTTAATGGATTGATCGGACCACTGTCCAAGCCGGATTAATGGGTCAGAATGTTGGATTCGTTCTGATATCATAAAAAGTTTCCTTAGCTTTCAACTTAAAACTAATTAACGGTAAGTAAAACGGCTCAAGATCTTTATTACTCATATCTCTTACATATTTTTATTGTGGGATCTTATCTCCAACAAATTCCTGAATAAAAATTCAGTATAATACTACATTTCCTTTTGGACTTAGGGTCCAAAAATACTGACTCCCAAACTAAAGACTAATTTTCCTCTCGAAATAACGTTTCAGTAGAAGTCTTTCTTTGTTGCAAGGGTATTACACACTTCATTTTCCAGTTGTGTCCACAGTTTTCTAAGCTGCTCTACTCTCGTTCTTCATTGCATATCTTTCTTTTCCACTCTTTAATTCAGTTTCTCCCACAGGCTCGTGGCATGAATTATATCCACCACTGTAGTTCACCCATCATCCAGCGTGATCTGAAGTCGTTAAATCTACTTATCGATAGAAACTAGACCCTAAAGGTATTTTTCCCTTGTTGAAGCATGTTGTTTCTTTTAATCTGGACAAGTAATAATTTTATAATGACGTTATAAACAAGTTACAATATACTGTCCCCTTTCATCTTGTCGTCGGTGACATGAGTTCGGTGGGTGAACTAGATAGGTATGTCCCCTGAAAAGATATGGGTTGGTGCGTAGTGTAGGTGTAGCTAAACAATCAACATAGTAATGTTATTAGCTGGTCAGAATTGAGGGATTGTATGAGAAAACAGTAATTTGGGAGATTGATGTTCTACTCTTTAGACGTTACAGCAAAAGAGAAAATCAGACATATATATATATATATATGTAGACAAACAAGTGAAGCTTTCGATAATGATTTGTCTTTTGTGAATGTATAAAATAGAGGCCTGCATTTCATTACAGAGATAGGAACTATGATTGAATTGAAAATGAATGTTTGTTATTGTTAATGATGAGTTACTGAACCATTATAGCTGCATCAAAAAAAAAATCAAGATAGATCTTTGCTTGTAAAACAATTAAGTGTTTTATTTTTAACATTTTCGCCAAAAATAATTATTTGGGTTTTGTAGGACTCTCAAGAGTTCTTGTTCAAAAATGTCATTCTTACCACATAACATTTTCAGCGTCTTCCTCTCCTATTTTTATTTTTCTTTAAAAAGATATGAAATATTTTGTGAGATACTCCTAACCTTTTACCTCTAAACAGTTGCTGAATTTAGTCTTTTTCGGAGCAAACACATAGGACGTAGATCACTACAACGACCGGAAGGGGAACGCTACTTAAAACAAAAAATTCTTACTCAAATTAATTCCTCTTTTGTTGTGAAATCAATTTCTACTTGGCTAAATTGTTATGCTTACTGCTGATATTGCATTCAACTCTAACGATGCTCTTCCTAATCTCTAATTAGCAGATCTTAAATTCTTACGTTCTTTTAACATGCATTTAGTTTCCATCAACCCTATAAAGAAGGTGTATCAGTTTAGTAAGTTGGAAACCATACTACCGAATTTAGCAATTGTAGTATTTATGCAAAAATAATAATGTGAATTGTCTTGCCCGAGACCACTGAATTACTAAATTTAATAAAGTTTGGTGTCATTTTTAGATCTTTCTTAGTTTTCCCTCAACCGATACCTGCCCCGTAGGAAATTAGTAAAGCCTGTAGATTGAACTTTGATGGTCATGATACTATACTATCTTGTCTTTTTTATAGCTTTACTTAAATAGTTGTCAGAAAACGCTCTTAAACTCTTGAATAGTTGGGTTTGGTTTAATTTTATAGCATCTATTTCTGATATAATGTTAAAAAAATTTAAACTCTAATTTAATATTTATATTATCAAAGTGCATGTATTTATATTTTGGGTTATTGTCCAAGGAAAACTTCAAGACTAAATGTGCAGATCGAATTATAAGGAGATGAGTAATATCAGAAAATATTTTGTGATATCATACGGTGAGATAAAGTATGAAAAAACTATATATGCAAAGGCAGTAAACAAGTTTTTTCTGGTCTCCCGAAAACTATCATACTTTTGTACGAAATGGGATCTGTACTGGTCCAATTAGCTGGACGGGAGAGATCCATTAAGTCGTAGATGGTCAGAGGCATTACACATGGTTTAAGAGCCATGGAGTGGTCGTGATGCGCCATAAGAATGTTTCGTTCTCTAAATGTGGTGATTATAACATGTTTCTTTTTGCTAAATTGTGGTGTATGTAAATATGCTTAAAACTGATTTGATTATCTATATTATCAAAATACATGTATCTTTCTAGTATTTTTCAAAAATAAAATTCAAGGTTAAGTATACTTTAAATGGAACAGTGAAAGGATATGTGACATATTAATAAGTGTTTCATGATATTATACGAATGACTATAAGAACGATAAACAAGTATTTCGAATCTATCAAAAACTAAAACACCGACCTTCACACGGAACAAGCTATAAGCTAATTGAATCGACATGAAAGACCTATTAGCTGTGCATGGTTGGTCGGAGGCATTACAAGTATCTTATAAAGAAAATGTAGCAGCATTCGTTTGTTTTCGTAGACTATCTTTCCAAGAACTTAAAGAGAAACTCAGAGAGCTTCAAAGAAAGTTACACTCTACGGTTCCATATTGCTCGTGCTGCATCTCTTCTCTGATGGAAAAATAAAACAAAAAGAGAAGAATCTAATTATGCATTTCGCGTTGAAACTAGACCAAGAAAGTAAGAGGGTTTGGTGGAGGGAAAATGAAGAGAACCAGAAGCAGAAGAAGAAGAGCTTAATATGATCTATGATTGCGTCATAGAGAAATACTTTATATGTATTTTGATTCAAAGCATCATGCGTTAGTATTGGAGCTACTGAGTATGCCTACCGATTTATGTAATCCATAGAGAGAGGCTGTCCCAGTTTCTAAGTACAGTTAATCTGTACAGGTGATAAAAGAGTAAAAACCAATTTTTGGAGCAAATATTTGTTACATTTATTGGATCATTTGATAAAGTTAGTACAACATGTGCAATTGGAAAAAAAACTCACTTTAAGTTGGTTGTCCGCCAGAGAAAAAGTCTCCTGATAATAATGAACATTATTTCTAAAATCCAAGACTTAATTTTTTGGTTTAATTGGTGTAATAGCCATATCTGGAAGACAAATTAGGTGAATTGCAATGATTTTGACATAATTTAATGTCAAACAATTATACCACAAATCATCCGGTTTTATCCTTTTGCTTATCATGTTTCCAGTTGCAAATGAAAGAAGTAGACGACGATGCTTTTTTGGTAGCATATTTAAATCACTTTACGTCATACGTTTATTGACCACATACATATATACTGAATAGTATTCCATATCGCCGAAATAGTATAGCATTATAAATAGCGTGGTATATATTAGTGAAAATGTGAAATATAAATTCTTTCATGAAAGAAATTAATGTTGGAACATTATACCCTAATTTGGGCAAAGTTAACCCAAATCGATTTATCAATAGTATCACAACTACATAAACAGTAGTTGAGATAGTATACTATAATATCGTACTATTCTACATGTAAAACTTTTTTGACCACATACATATACGCTGAATAGTATTCTATATCGCTGAAATAGTATAGCATTATAAATAGTGTGGTATATATTAGTAAAAGTATAAAATATAAATTCTTTCATAGAAGAAGTTAATGTGGAAACACTATACCCTAATTTGGAAAAAATTAACCCAAATTCATTTGATCAACAATATTACAACTACATAAACAACAATTGAGATAGTATACTATAATATCGTACTATTCCACATGAAAAGCTTTAGACATCACTACTTATTAATTATCAAATGGAATAGAACACATAACATATCTGTTCATCTTCTCCCACATACAACATAGATTTCTTGTAAATTCAGATATGTACATATTCTAATGTCTCCGTTCCTATCGATTTTGGAATCTGAGAAGCATTTTATTTATGTCACCTACAAAGGCTCCTAAACTGGTTTTTTCTTCCACAAAACTTCTCCAAAAATATATTTGGTGGCGTCTTAATCGCTCAAATCTGGAGATGAATCTATTGATCTTTTCATATTTTACTAAAAAAACTATATTTTGTTAGATATGTGAAAGTATTGAAAGCCATGTTATTTTTTCCAGTTCAATAATTATTAATTAAAATTATTTTCTTCTTTGCAGGTTTTAACGGTTAGATGAAAGGATAGTTTAGTAATATTATACAAAAAACACGCAGTGTAGTGATATATTAGGAAAATTGGCTAAGCCATCTCACTTAATTTCCCTTATTTTTTTCAATCAAAGTAAATATCTTATTATATAAAGCTTGGTTTTCAAAGTTACTAATTAACATGATCGCGACACATGACAATTAAACTTTAAGATTGTGACATGTGTTAATCTATCCTATAATTAAAAATCTTATTATAAATATTATTAATATTAATTTTCCATTTAAAAAAATTCTAAACAGAAGATAATTGTAAAAGATTATTTGTAGTAATTTCTCTTCTAATTATTTTACATGTGTTTAAATATATAATGACTAAAATATATGTACTTCTATAGTAAAAACGAATTTTGAATAATCTAATTGTAAAAATTATTTAATATAATTTTTCAGAATTTTTCCTTTTTTAGAATCTTAAATCAAAAAATTATTTACAATTAAGATTGTAATTTTCCTTCTAATATTTTTACATGTTTTCAAATATATAATGATTAAAAATAATGTACTTATATAGTAAAAACGAATTTTTAATAATCTATTTGCAAAAATGATTTAATATATTTTTCAGAATTTTTCCTTTTTAAGAATCCTAAACAAAAAAAAATTATTTATAATTAAGTTTATATAGAGTTTGGTTTTTAAAAATTGTTAATTAACATGATTGTGAGTCTATGACACATGGCAGTTATATATTTAACTTTGTGATATGTGTTAAACTATCTCATAATTAAAAAAGAAATATATATATACTACTATAATAATAATAAATGATTTTGATTCTCTTCTTATTATATAAAGTTTGGTTTTTCAAAGTTACTATCTAACATGATCGTGACATGTGTCAATAAATTTGATTGCAACATGTGTTGATCTATCTTATAATCAAAAATATATATATAATAAGATAATAATAAAAACAAATTTTGCTAAAAAGTAATTGTAAATATTATCTAATAGTAATTTTCTATTTTGAAATCCCAAACAAAAAATAATTGAAAAGTATTATTTGATAGTAACTTTCCTTTTAATATTATGAAATATGTTAAAATTTATCATGATATAAAACTATATACAAAGAGATAACAAGAAAAAGAAATTTTAAATGTATTTGATAGTAAAAAAAGAATGATTAACTAATATTCTTTAAGAAATTTTCCTTTTAAATCCTGAATAAGTATCTTTTAAAAAGACTATATTAAACATGGTTTTTTAATAGATGTGTGGTAAAATATCTCATAATTAAAATAAATATACCAAGATTATAATTTTTTTAATTAATAAGTAAATATATAGTAATTTTCCATTTTAAATTTTTAAAAATATAATTGCAAAATATTATTTGATAGTAATTTTTTAATACTGTAACACGTGTTCAAATATCTCATGATTAAAAATATATATAGTAATAAGATAAAAAAAGAATTATTAAAAGTAAATTTCAAAAATATTAATATTAAATTTAATTTAAAAGAATATTTAATAGTAATTTTTTAGAAAATTTACTTTTTAAAATCCTAAAAAATAGATTTGTAGAAAAACTTATTTAGTACTAATTTTCCTTTTCTAATATCCAAAAAAAAAGATAGGGGAAATTTCACTTATATCTCATAATTAATAAAATATAGAACAAGATGATACAAATATTTTTAAAGTAATTTTAGAATTATTTAATGATATTTTCTCTACTTTTTCATTTTTGAAAACTTTGAACAAACAATTCTCAATAATTTATTTAATTATAATTTTTTTTTTTTCGAAAATGTTAAAAGAAATATATTTTTTAAAAATTGATAGTAGTTATTTTTCTTTTTCTAAAATCTTAAACATAAGAAAAGAAAATTTTAAGAGAATGTTTAATAGTAATTATAATTTCTTCAAATCCTAATCAAAACTATTTGTTGAATAATTATTCCAAATATTTTTTTTATGAATAATTACTTTCCTATTTAAAATTCATAAACCAAAAGAAACAATAAATATTCACATCTATATACGTTATTAAACTCTCTAATATTTGTTTTGAAAATCATAAACCAAAAGAAATGATAATTATTCATATATTGATCAGTATATGTGATTAAACTGTCTCATATATTCTCAAAAGATAAAAAAAAAATATATGTGAGTTTTTCTGCATTTTCTTTCACATCTTCGCATGTTTTATCCTTTTTGGTTTCACATGTTGAGGAAATAACTAGATATTATGATCTTTACATTAAATTGATGTCAATTTTTTTAAATAATATAATTGCCATGATGTCGTATATCCCCTCTACAATAAAACAATGATACTGATGACTCGCTTAAGCAACATGATTATTGAATTCAGAATCCTAACCAGAAATTATGTGAAAAAACGAATTTGTATTCCTAGAATAAGCATCATACCAACAGATGCAAGAAAACTTTTCAAAATGAAAAGACTTCAATTTTCTATAAGAACTATATAATGACTATCAACAAGAGTTAAAGTCAAGTTTAAGAGGTTAGTCTATTTGCCAAGTCCAATCTTACAATTATATGTCGTACTATCAAGAGTCGGTACAACTAAAGAACTTCAGATGTTTAAAACATAGCAACAATAATGTTCTACAAAATATTATATAGAGGTTAAAGTCACACCATGAATCGTAAAGTACACAAATTTTATGTTTTATCTAGCATGTATATTGGATATTTAATTAACTATTAATAAAACATATAGCATGTATATTGGATATTTAATTAACTATTAATAAAACATATTGATTGGTGTTGTGTAACATTAATATTTTGAATTGTGTTGTTTTTAATTTGTCTTACACAATATAAACAATATAGAGCGTCCACAGTTCTATATGTTTCAATTAATTATAAATAATATTAAAATTGAAGTATTTATTAAAAAATGAAAATATCAATATACTATTTTAAACACCATGAATATTGAAATAGAAATACAAATCAAAATTTATAAACAGATTATTATTATTAAAATGTCACATATACCGAAAATCCAAGAACTAATGTGGAAAAATATTTTCATTCTTTTTATATGTTCTTGAAATTAAAATATCAAATAGAACGCATGGATCCATATCTAGTCCTCAAATATATTCATCATTGATGATAACTTTTTTTTCTTTTTTTTTCTTAAAACTATACAGGTAACTTTTTTTTTGCTTATACTATACAGATAACTTACTATTTTCTTTGACATCGATGATTTACTGCAGGGTTTAAACACATGACATGGTATGCTAATCGATATATTACACAAAGTAGTACAATTTTACATTATTTGGTGAAATATTATAGTTTTACCCGAAGTGAAAAGTATTTTAACCAACTCCTGCAAAGTAAAAATCATTTATATTTTGCCACCAAAATAATTTAACTTATTATGCTCTATAATTTTTTTAATTATTACTTTAATGACCATAGAAATAAATTAATAAATTATAACCTTCCTCAAACAATCCATTGCTCATATTTAACTCACGTCTTAGAACTACTTATACTACGTAAAACTAAATTTTTACTTAGATACATACATATTTAGCCACAAATTTTCATATTACAATCATGTGTTTTTGTAGAAATAATTCTCTATCAATTATGATATTTTCATTTTCTAAATGGTTCCAAACAACTTAACTCACCACACTGTTATCCATTCGTTTCGTCACAAGAAATACAGCCAATTTGGCCAAGACTAAATAAATAAGATACCAAGATCTATTACAAGACGTACAAAATCCAGCTCAGCTCCAACCGTGGAGGATCTCTAATCGGGACAAACGGGTCCCACTCCAACGGGACCACCAAAAGCATCCATTGTCGGCTGGACACCCACTCGGGTAACACTCCTAACATGTAAATCCAAATATAATCAATCTTTTTTGGTAACCTTTCTCTTCTTTCACACGTAGAGTTGACATCAGGATAGGAACTTCTCCTGCAACCCCGAAAACACCCTTGATCCAACCACTTTAATTACCGTATTACCACTGGCCCGTGTGACCTTCGTCCTTAGTGGCCACTGATTGATCCAAGTCAGTCTCTCGTCACACTCATGGTAGACAATACCGACCGGAGCCGTGACGGGTTTTATATTTGTGTTCCCTCAACCACCGGTACTAGTTCGGGGAGTTTAAAGGTACCGATTCTGACAAGTCATGGGACATTGTTGTTTGTATCATAAGTTCTATGTTTCTTAACTTAAGCCATACATATATCTTTGGATCTATCAAAGACAAAAAAAAGGTTCCAAGTTTATACATATATATATATATATATATATATACACTTCCTCTTTGTTAATCCCGTTCCAATTCAACACACACACTTCTCATTTGGTAATAAAACAAAGAGCAGCCTTCTTCCGCATCATCTCTCTCCACATTGTAAGTCTCTAATTTTTTTAAATTGCAAAGGCAATAGTACAAACTATTAGGCTATAAAGTGTAGTTGTCAAGTCTTCAATCTTGAACATGATTAAAACAAAGAAACCTTTTCATATCTAGTTCATGACTTTTGAGTCCTTTCGATGGATGACTTATTACCGGTTGCAATGAGATGCTGTCGATCTTAAAACATTCAATAATTGCTCTGTGATGGGGAAGATTAATTGAGAAAAAGGATATATATATATATATATATATATATCATTTTTCCAATATCTTTTTCAAACCTACGACTTCTACTAACTTTAAGACTGTATAATACTCTCTCCGTACGTTATTACATGACGTTTTAAACTTTTATTTTGTACCACAATACTTGACGTTCCTTGAAATCAATGGGTAATATAACAATAAAAGACTATATCTACTCTTACCAATAATAATCCGGAAGAATTAATAAAGCAACGACAAAAGATAAAATAGGTACTATAGTAATTATCTTAATTCGTATGAAAATGTAATTGCGCCATGTATTAATGAACAGAGGAGGGAGTATTATTCTTTTTAATATTGAAATAACGGAATAGAGCAACCTCGATGACTGAGTGAGGTTTTTCCTTTCCGTCCGTTTTATAAGAAGACTCAAAGGCGTGGGAGAAATGATATATTATTGTAATTGTCAGATGTATAATATTTTTAAAAATCATAGAGAGAACTCGACTTAAACGGGTTAAAAGTGATCAGAACATCAAATATATAACAAATTTCTCTAGATATATAGATAATGTTAGGCTCCCTAACTTTTAGCATTGACCAAAATCCACATAATTTTAGTACCACATGTTAAGTAGATATATATTTGTTTCTTAACTTTAGGAACTTCAAAAGAAGGGGTAGAATGCAATCTACATTATTTCAGTCAAAGTAATTATGTGGATAAAGAGATGATCAAGTTTAACATTTTGTCTTTCTTTGAGAGGAATCTACTTTCAATGATTTGCTAGTAGCAGGCTTCCACTTTTCTCTATTAATAGTTAGCATAGATGGGTAAATTACTACGTATGTTTCTAAATATTTCTTTTTTTTCGAATTATACAAACAGACATTTGTTATCTGTTATCCTTCAACTTTCCTTCGTGGATATATATACATAGACATCTCTATCTACTTATTGCATTCATATTTTTTCTCCTTGCTCTCTTCATAAAGTGTGCACACTCATTAAAGACGATACGAAAATAGAGGTTAGTGTCGATCTCGTTGTCGCCCTGTGATATTATAACCCACTTGATAATAAGAGGTGTATGGACAATATGGCTGCTTAAAATTCAACCTTTCTTTTAATGATTTCTTTATATATAGTATTTTATATAAAGTTGTAAAATAAGTTTTACGAAATGTCAACAATTTCGAATGTTTTAAGAGGTAAGAAACGATAACTAGACTAGCTGTAGATGTGGGGAAGAGAACGGGAATGGTAAATTCAACCATGACTTGGACGTAAACCGATGTGGACCATGCGATTTCATTGTCCAGCAATAGTATTATATAAATTTACACTCTCGTTAATGTCATGTCATTCTCAAAAAATATATGAATTATATATTTGTATAACTACACGAATAAATATATATATATATATATATATATATATATATATATATATATGCAGGGGAGAAGCCAGACTTTATTTTGACCGGGTGCAAAAAAAATAAAATTAGTGAAAAAGTAGACCTGAAGGGAGATTGAACTCAGGTTGCTAGAAATTATGGGTGCACCTTAGCCACTTTTACCTAATCTGTTCTTTGTAAAACAGTAAATATTTTAAATTATAGTGGGTGCACGCGCACACATTGCCTCTTACCTAGCTCCGCCCCTGTATGTATGCATGTATATGTATCACGTTTTTGTATAATTGGTTATATATTTACATACTTTTCTGTTGAGTTCATTTTTCACGTAAAATTTAAAGCGCGGTAAGCATTCTTAAAATAAAACGCAGTGAGCAGTCTTTTGTAGAAAGGTAAGGATTTGTTGAGTTAATTAATATCTAAAATTAAGTTATTTTTGCAAAATCGATACCAGATAGACGAAATTGATCTTTTAATTATATAGGTAGTACATGCAAGGAAAACTTAGGTAAAATAACCTAACATATACAGTGAATATCACTAGTGAAAAGTATGATCGCTTAATAATCTAGTAGTTGGAAATTTTAATTATAATGAATAATGAAAATGTTTTAAAATGTAACAATAAAAAAATAATAAGAGATGACAAAAAAAAATAATAAGACTGAAAAAGTTAAGGAGCGGCAATGATGAGGAAGGGAGAAGGTGGGATAAGCAGAGGCACGTGGGTTTGGTGATTCTTCTTCGCACGCTGGCGAATGGCTTAAGCACCATAGTTTACACCCAAAAAATACAAATAAAAAAAATTAGGAAAATAATACTAATATTTAGTGTATCAGTTTACGTCCCTACCATAAATATAAATATTAAAAATCCCAATTTTGCATAAAACATGAAAAACAAAAAAGCTTGCAAAGTAGATTGCTCTGCTTTATTGTGTTTCTCTCTTTAACCTTTGAATGATTGGTAAAGACTGTTTTCTGGGAATTTGCCTAGCTCCCTCAAAACATTTTCTTTCTCAAAAAGAAAAAACAAAAATAATCTCAAGGCTGATGACTTGAAGAGTGTTATTCCGTTTTCATCCAAAGTGAGTTCCTTTACTTCTTCTTGGTTTATGCATGGGAAGTAACTGAACACATTCTTGTTGTGATGTGTGAACCATGGAGTATGGTGTTTAGTTATCTTTTGTGATTGATGGAACTTGGGTGGGTTGTGATATTATGTTGAAAGGATATCCAACTCTTATCTTTATCCTTTTTTCCTTTATTGCATTGATTTTGATTCTTTTTGTTTGTATGTCCATATCAGATTGGGTATAAGGAACTTTGATTGAATGGACATGAACTTTAGTGGTGGCCTAAGTTTTACTGGGATCTTGTTTTTTCCCTTTTTTTATTTATTTCTTACCCATTTTTTTCCATTTATCACATTCTATATATCTAACTAAATCAGTCACCACAAAGACAAATTCCCAACAGGAACATAAAATCTTTTATTATTCTCTCCCAAGAAAAAACCTTCTGACAAAGGTTTCATCTGTTTTGGTCTCACTTGCAGACAAGAATCTTGTCAGGTTTATCTGAGGTAGGAACTGTTCTTCAGGGTTTGGAGTCCTAGAAGAAGAAAACCATTTGAAGTTTGGCCATTATGCAGAGGAGTTTCTGAAGATTCAAGAACATAAATATCAGCTATGAAGTTTATGAAACTTGGATCTCGGCCTGACACTTTCTACACTTCAGAAGATTTAAGGTAAACAATAAAAAGAAATAAACTAAATCTTTGGCCATAAAGGTTGAGTAAAGAAGCTAAACTGTTGCTTGTTGCAGATGTGTTTCTTCTGAAGTGTCTAGTGATTATACAATTGAAGTTTCCGGAAGTAGATATAATCTTCACAAGGTACCCTTTCTTCTACTTCTTCTAATTCCTGCTTCTTCCAGATGATTGTTTTCTTTCTAAGAGCCTTATTCTTTTCTGTAGTTTCCACTGCTTTCCAAGTGCTTGAGGCTTCAAAGAATGTGCTCTGAGTCACCAGAATCAAACCAACTTCCAGACTTCCCAGGAGGAGTGGAAGCCTTTGAGCTCTGTGCTAAATACTGCTACGGAATGACAATAACAATAAGCGCTTACAACATCGTAGCAGCTAGATGTGCAGCCGAGTATCTTCAGATGTCAGAAGAAGTCGAGAAAGGTAACTTGGTGTACAAGCTTGAAGTCTTCTTGAACACCTGCATCCTTAATGGATGGAGAGACTCCATAGTCACACTTCACACCACTAAGGCTTTCCCTCTCTGGTCTGAAGACCTTGCCATCACTAGTAGGTGCATTGAGGCCATAGCCTCAAAGATCTTGTCTCACCCATCTAAAGTGTGTCTCTCACACAGTCATCCTAGGCGTGTTAGGGACGATGACGCCTCCTCTAACAGAGCTGCTGCTGGGAGCAGAGGGTGGTGGGCTGAAGACATCGCAGAGTTGGGGATAGATCTTTATTGGAGGACAATGATTGCTATCAAATCCGGTGGCAAAGTACCCTGTAGTCTCATCGGTGATGCCCTTCGAGTTTACGCCTCTAAGTGGCTTCCTTCTCTGCAAAGAAACCGGAAACAAGCCGGTAAGAAAGAGGATTCTGACTCGGATTCGGAGGCAGATGTTTCATCCAAGCATAGGTTGTTGTTGGAGTCCATTATAAGCTTGCTTCCTGCTGAGAAAGCTGCGGTTTCTTGCAGCTTCTTGCTTAAGCTCTTGAAAGCAGCTAACATCTTAAACGCCTCATCATCTTCCAAGATGGAATTAGCAAGAAGGGTGGCTCTTCAGTTAGAAGAAGCAACGGTTAGTGATTTGTTAATACCTCCAACGTCCTACAAGTCTGAAATGCTATACGATGTGGACATTGTGGCGACTATCTTGGAACAGTTTATGATCTTAGGGCAGAGTAGTCCACCAACAAGCCCTTTGAGAGGTAAAAAGGGTATGAAGGATAGAAGACAAAGATCTCGTTCGGCTGAGAATATTGATCTTGAGTTCCAAGAAAGTAGGAGGTCTTCCTCTGCCTCTCATAGCTCAAAGCTTAAAGTTGCTAAGCTTGTGGATGGATACCTCCAACAGATTGCTCGAGATGTGAGTCTACCTCTCTCAAAGTTTGTTAGTTTGGCTGAGAGTGTCCCTGAGTTTTCAAGGCTTGATCATGATGATCTTTACAGAGCTATTGACATATATCTCAAGGTACAATCATCGCTCAAAACATCTCATCATTGTTTCTGTTCAACAAAACCTAATCATAGTTCATTTTTGCGTTGCTACAGACTCACAAGAATCTGAATAAATCAGAAAGAAAAAGAATTTGCAGAGTCTTGGACTGCAAGAAACTGTCAATGGAAGCGTGTATGCACGCGGCGCAGAACGAGATGCTTCCTCTGAGAGTTGTGGTTCAAGTCCTCTTTTATGAGCAGGCGCGAGCCGCTGCAGCTACCATCAACGGTGAAGTTAAAATGACTGAGCTTCCAAGCAACATCAAAGCACTTCTTGCGGCACACAACATTGACCCTTCTAATCCAAGTGCAGCAGCTTTCAGCACGACCACAAGCATGGCTGGACCGGAAGATCAGTGGAGCGTGTCTGGTCTCAAATCTCCCAAGTCAAAGCTCTCAGGGACACTGAGAAGCAAGTTAGATGAAGATGAAGAGATAGACGAGAGGTTTATGAACCAAGGAGGGGGAAGAACTCCATCTAGGTTTAAGGCTTTCTGTGCAATCCCTGGCCGACCTAAGAAGATGCTCAGCAAGTTTTTGTCCATCAACAGAAATTCCAACGACAAAAACTGAACAAACTGTTATTTTTAGATCTTTAGAGTAAAAGAAAACAAATGTTTAAACCTCTCTCTACCTCTCTATGTAACTTCACCAATGTTCAATCAATTTCCAAAATAATAATGTCCAAAATAATAATGTTTAAGAATTCATATTTATTTTCATTGGATTAATGAGACGAGTTTGGAATCCAGAAGGTCAATAGAAAATGACCGAATTATATATTATAGTGGAGTCTATTATACTCCCTATGTTTTTAATTGTAAGTAGTTTTGCCTAAAACCTCAAATATTTAAAAAGTTATTATTGTTTAAAAAGTATTAATTAATTAATTAATTCAACCAATTATAAAAAACTTAACATTAACCTATTGGTCACACAATATCTTATAAATAAAAAAGATGCATTGAAATATGTAAACTATTTATATTGTGAAACAAATATTTTTTGCTAAAACTACTAACAAATAGAAATAGAGGGAGTAATTGTATGAAACAGAGCAGCCTGAAGGTTTTCTTGTTTGTTTGATTATTCTAGGGATGTTTAGAGAGTAAAAGTCAAATCTTCCTGTCTGTCTTTGGAGTAATCTGTTGTCTGCTACTGGTAGTTAGGATTTTATTAATCAGTAGGGAGGAGTTCTTAATGTTTAACAAAACATTTATTATTGTAAATTTGATCTTATTTTAGACAAAATGAATACAGAATATCTTAACCGCCTTGGATTTGATATGTAATTAGGTACATATATCATGATTATTTTCAATAATTATGTCAACCCATATAACTATGACATGGTCTCCCTCTCGCTAAACAAGTGTCCAAGTTTTTGTACTAACACGGTAACACCCCAGACTACAAATCATTCTTGTATGTCAACAAGTTTAACGTATAAATCCGACCTAATCTGTCCAACAAGTTTCAGCATGTTTCGGATACTTAAATTATTTTTGTTCCAACGATATGCATAATACAACTTTGACATTTATGTAGACAAGCTAATACAAACCAGGCTACAATGTCATGCTGTATGATTTCTTTTTATAGGATACGTTCAACGGTTCGTAAAGATAAATCAGACTCGTTGCTGTCATATTCATATACTCCATTTCTTTATATTATATTAAAAAGACAAAACCTGGAAATTATACTTTATATGGTGTTTTCAAATTCCATAAAAAGATGAGAAAGAAATAGCACCGCCCAAATTAAAAAGACAAAATGGCTCTTCTTAAGAAGATGATTTCGACTGTTCTTTTAACCTTAACCAACGAGCATTATATGCATTGCATCTACCACATTTAATAACACCCATCGTTGTTTTTCTCTCAATGATTGATTATCTCAGTATCATTTTTGCGAAAGAACAAAAACTTGGAACCATTTTCTAAAGGTGTTTCTGCTTTGTATTCTTTTGAAAGATGAGTCATGTCCTGACTCATGAGTACTTTGATTGATTTGCCAATCTAGCACCATGCCATGTCTATTTTGTAATTCTCTCATTAGTTAGGTTATTTGCCCTTTGACATGTCTTAAGAGACCAAAATATTATGGTCTCAATATATATGATTAATTATTGAATATATAAATGGGGACTTTGTATAAACTTTTATAAGATTTTTTTTTTTGAAATCAATCTCTATTCAAAAACCATCTTTCATAATAATCATATACAGTTACAACTACTTTTCAACTTCATTCATCGCTTCATATAAACAATCGGACATGCACAATCTATTTCTAATATATCATCTCCCTCAAAGTTGCATCTTTAGTTTACGATGTAGCGAAAACCTTATAAAATAGAACTATAGAGATCCGTTGATTACGAGAATACCCGACCAACTAGAATAATCAAAACTATTTTATTTAGTTTAAGAATGCCTAAAATCAATGTTTTCTTAAATTCGTTGAGATCATCGTTGATCTACCGAAAATAAAGAACAAAAAGAGATTTCTTTTTTTTTTTGATAATCCTGGGGTTCCCCACTTCGTGGATCATTTCCCAGGGTCCGGTCAGGCAGCGACCAGCTTCACCCGGAAAATTTTTCCCTGGACCAAGACCCAGTACCGCTTTATGACACAGAAGAGTAGTTCCTCCCACCGGGCGTCGAACTCGGGAGCATGACAGTTGGCTCCCAAGGCCCTTACCAAGTAGGCTATCTCATCCGGTCACAAAGAGAAATTTTTTAATTTTATTAATTAACCAAAACCTGAATACAAGTTAAAGGTTAGACGGTTATATATAATATAATTCTAATATAATAAAGATAATTATATAGTTAACTAATAAAATAATTAATAAATATTTGGAAATATCCATAATATTTATCTGCATCAGTTTATTTAGTGAACATAATTTTAGTTGATAAAATAGACTACTAAATACTACCTTACGCATAAAGTTATTTATGCAACATGTAAACAAAAAGTATCATTACTATTTGTAAAATAATTATAGGCCAAATTATATTTATGTATACTAATATACTTGTATATTAGTATACATACTTGTATAATAATTATAGGATCTATTCACTACTAATTAATCCTATGTGCTCGCGCGGTTTTTATATTATCACTAGTGGTTTTCCGGCGCTACGCGCCGGGTTCATGTATTTTATTTTTAAATAAATTTATAATTTATGTTATGATCTTAGTTAAAAAATGTATTTCAAAAGACAAAGAAGAAAATATGTTGAAAAAGACTGACATTGTTTCCACTCTATTTGGTAGTCGTTAGCGGCCTCGATTAGTAATTTTGTTTTGAAGGTGCTTAATTCAACTTGAAAATAATATAACTTGTTGTGATCCACCAATTCTATAAAAGTAGAATATAAAAAGCAGATAATCGAAACAAAGATAATTTAGTTGAAATTTAAACATGAAGCAAAATTGATATTCGAGAAGAAAAAATGTAAATACTTGTTTTTGTGTTAACTTGTTTGAAGAAAAATAAAAAACTGTTTCATCCAATCTTCGTATACTTTATTATCTACAAGAGGCTGATTATCCTCTTATTATTAATACAGAAACAATTTAAAAGAATAACCTTCAATGAGTAAACTATCTACAGTGTTGCCATTTTGATGATGAAATTTTTTTTTGGATATAAAAAACGAAAATAATATCAAATAATTACTTGTATGAAATTGTTTTTTGTTTAGAATATTTTGTAAAAAAGGAAATTTTTTCTTATAACTTTTACAATTTTCTTTTTTTTGGATATAAAAACGAAAATAATATCAAATATGTAATTTCTTATAATTTTTACAATTTTCTTTTTTTGGATATAAAAAACGAAAATAATATCAAATA
>OVBX01000796.1:3333-33076 GCA_900406325.1 Erucastrum elatum
ATCTTTGAACATTAAATATGATATTTATTATTATTTAAAGTCTAAGATTTAGGATTAAAGTTTAGGTTTATATTTTGAGGTTTATGTTTAAAGTTTAAGGTTTATATTTTAAGCTTTACGTCATTACTCGGCCCTAAAGTATGCATAACGGAATGGTATAAGTCAGCTGTAGCGTTCCTATAAGTCAGCCGACAAGTGTATGTTGTTTCGCGATGTTTCGTGTTTTGGGCGAAAAAAAAACTATTTTGGGCGGGAACAAAATCATTAACTCAGCTGTAACATTTCTATAAGTCAGTCGTCAAGTGTATGTTGTTTCGTGACGTTTCGTATTTTGGGTGGGAAAAAAAACTATTTTGGGCAGGAACAAAAATAATAACCCAGCCGTATCGTATTTGAATGGCATAAGCCAGCTGTAACATTTCTATAAGTCAACCGTGCATGTATGTTGTTTCACGAAGTTTCGTATTTTGGGCGGAAAAAAAACTATTTTGAGCAGGAAAAAAACCTTTCCTTCAACTCTGAACACAATACTAAAATTTTATTTTTTTTTCTTAAATTTGAATTTCAAACCCTAAACTATATAACTATAATGTTATAAAAATTNCTATTTTGAGCAGGAAAAAAACCTTTCCTTCAACTCTGAACACAATACTAAAATTTTATTTTTTTTTTCTTAAATTTGAATTTCAAACCCTAAACTATATAACTATAATGTTATAAAAATTATAAAGTTTATCTTTAGAACACTAAATCTAATATTTTATCTCAGATTTTCAAAATATTTAAATCTAAGACCCAGTTGCAGAAACAATAACTATCAGATCCATAAGATTTCAGTGAAAGATTAACAATAAGATGAAGAGGATAGATAAAGAAGATGAAGAAAGAAGAATAACATAAACAATTATTTTTGATCGACAATGGATTTTACCCACCTTTACCCATGGTTTATAAGTGTTTTATGATATAAGTATTATGTTTTGGTGTCTATTTCGTCTTTTTACAGGTTTAGGTACGTTTGAGAGAAATATGGTGATTTTGGTGATTTTGGTGCTTTTGGAGTTCTTTGAGTGCAGAACTGCACAGACGCTTCATATGTTTACCTTTGGATGGAGACCTTCCCACGATGTGATAGAGCTGATATTTTGACACATGATCGAGCCTTGAATTATTTTTTAAAACCACTAGTTTCGGGTCAATCCAACGGTTAGATCAAGAGATGCCGATTTTTCTAAAGAGTGGTCATTCTACCTCGCGAGAGGAAGCTGTCGGGAAAAGAAACACATGTTAATCGATGGTGCAAACTTCATATCGGTCGATACTGATGCCAGAACGTGGCCTTGATATATTTTTTGACTTGCTTAGGCACAGGAGTTACCTCAAATTACCATAATGACCTCGCACGACCAGAAATCATATTTTACTGTATTCTAAGCCATTGTTGACGGCTAAGCTTGTTTTTGGTTTAGAGAGAGAGAGAGAGAGAGCTTTAGATTGGAGAGAGAGAGAGAGATCTTAGAAACTTAAGAGAGGGAAGATCTTGAACTCCCTTTGTTTCTTTACTCTATTCTTTATTTTATCTTTTGAAGTATTCAGACCATCATGATGTTTTCTTATGAATATGTTTGAGTAATCTTGTTGTTAGATTTAGGTTTCTCATAAATTTGATTATGTATTGCCAATATGAATTGCTATTAAGATGTTTAAAATATATTTCTTCATCTAGTTGCTCTAAATGCTAAGTTTAGGACTAATCACCCATTAACTAGTTCCTAGGATTAATTGGGTCAAGTGGGAGCTTGCCCAATACCTGAACTAAAACTAGTATGATCTCATCAAACTAGATACACACGAAAGTTGGTCTAGTAAGATTACAGAACTCATCAAACCCCGATCTTAAAGCTCGCTAGAAGCAATATCAATCGATGAGACGACAGTCGTATCAATCAAAAGAGCGAAAGGTGTATCGATCAATATTCATATAGAATAATCGATCGACGCTTTCTCACGATCATCGAACGATAGTTGATGATCCGAGATCCAGTTGAAGGTAATCAAATTGATTTAACCTGAAGCTTGAATTCAGAAATATGAATATTAAAAATCCTAATTAACTTGCATACCTGTCACACCTGAGATAATACCTGAATCTCGCTATCTTTCCTCCTGTTAACAACCTCAAATCAAATCAATCGAGCAACTGCCTTGCTCACCATTTCATTTACTGTTTTAAACCTATTTATCTAGCTTTATTTGGAAGACTATATAATCTATTGTGTAATCCTTGAGTCTCTGTGGATTCGATCCCTAAGTATTACAATTGAACATCTTATTTGAGAGAGTATAAATCAATCTTTAGCATAATTTGAGTGATATCAAATTTGGCGCCGTTGCCGGGGACTCTTTCTTATTGCCACTAGATTAAGTTTAGAATATAGTCTAGATTACTTAGGGATAAAATCCACAGAGAGCAGGAGCACACAATAGACTATAGAAATCAAGGTTAAGCTACGTAAACAGATTATAAAACAGTAAATAAAGCAGTTGTATGATTGAAGAGTTTGTAAACAATAAAGATAAATAGCTAGACCTGGAGATTTATCAATCAAGAGATTCAAAACTACTATTCAAGGATGTTAATAATATAGATTTAATTCCAGAACTCGATTTTAATAAGCAAGTAATTATCTCTCTCAAGAAATTACAAATCAGATGTTTAAGTCTTTGTTCTAGCTCTCGCATACGAACAAGGAGAGAGCATCGATCGATGCTATGGCCTGAGCGTCGATAGGTACTACCTCAGACAAGCATTAACGACCTAATCGATATTGTTCAACTTGATTCCTAGACCAATTCTCATATGTGTCTAAGTATCTAATCCGGCAGGATTCGGGTTCCGTTAATTGACTGCACTCTAGTGCAACTTAATTTTCTTATGATTCTAAGTTCAAGCAATCAGGCACACTCTCATGATATCCTAATTATTCCAGATCCTAGTATTACAAATCACCCTGGTTTAGAGATCTATAGATATTCTAGCAATCCTAATCGATTATGAGTTTGACATTAAGCTCATGAAATNCAATTTTCTTATGATTCTAAGTTCAAGCAATCAGGCACACTCTCATGATATCCTAATTATTCCAGATACTAGTATTACAAATCACCCTGGTTTAGAGATCTATAGATATTCTAGCAATCCTAATCGATTATGAGTTTGACATTAAGCTCATGAAATCCCTAAACCTAACAAGATGAATTACTCAGACATGATAGAAAGAACACAAATCATAGTCTGAATAATAGTAGAATAGATAGCAATGATAAAACCAATGGAGTTCCAATCAATCTCTGAAGGAGATTGATCTTCTCTCCAACTCTAATACAAGAATTATGAAGTAATGAAAAGTGTTGTGAAAGCGTAGCCGTCAACAATAGCTTAGAATAACATAAACAGGGTTTCTGGTCGTCATGGATATTTTGGTAACTTTGTGGTATCTTCTGGGCTTCAATCAGTCATGAAATATAGCCGGCCGGCATTCTGGCATCCATATCGGTCCATATGAAGTCTTTCCCATCGACCGATATACATTCCTCTTCCTGACAGCCTTCTCTCGCAAGGCAGACTGATCACTCTTCAGTAAAACAGGCATAACTTCTGATATAATCGTTGGATTGACCTGAAAACGGTGGCATTGGAAACCTAACTCAAAGATCTATCTTGTGTGAAAAAAATCATCTTAATCTCACCACGGGAAGGTCTCCATCCATATCTAAACATCTGAAGCGTCTGCGCAGTTCTGCAATTAAAAGGCTCCAAAAGACACCAAAATCACCATTTTACTACAAGTCGTATCTGAACCTGTAAATACTCTAAATAGACTCTATATCGTAGTAAATATATATAAAACACCTATAAACCATGGCTAAAAGTGGATCAAAATCATGTTCGATCAGCGGATGACATGGATAATCGGTTAGTGACCCGCCAAACGTATATATAAATCAGCCTAAATAAATAAACCCTCATGTACAATGTAAGTCTGCCGAAATGTGTATAATAGTTCAGTAATTAATCTTTTGCTATAAATCAGCTGTAGCAAGGATGAAAAACCATAAACCAGCTGTGTCGTCAAAAACTTAGCCGTCAAAGGATGATATTAAAGTAATTAATCTTTCGCTAATAAGTCAGCCTTAAAGAAGCTGAGTTTTCTGTTAATCCATCCCGATATGGCTGATAAAACATAACTCAACCGTAAAAACATCCCATAACCCAGCCGATCGATGTTCGTTAACTCAGCCGTGGAACAATAACTCAGTCTTGTCTTAACTACGACTCAGCCAAATTTTCCAGAAATCAAACCACCTATGTATAAGTCAGCCGTAACTTATGTACGAAAGCCAGTCGTTGTCCCAGAGTTCAGTCAGATTTTTGTAACTCTACCTTTACGTGCGGCTGACTTATATTGTCTTGAGTCCGCTTTTTTTTTACTAATTCAACCGCTTTTTTTAATTCAGCCGGAACGTAGACTTAAATCAGCTATAATGAAGAATGTATTCCTTTACGGCTTATTTACTGAAAATACGGAACAAAATCCTACGTCTCGCCGGATTTTACTTACGTGGCATTAAAAAGTAATGGCATTTTCGTAGATACGTTTTTGAGCAAAGGGTGGTACGCTTGATATTAAAAAAAATGATACTAATAAACACAGTTGTATGGTTCTAGACATAACTCTTAAAATATATAATAACTGAGTAAACTTCCCATTTGAAAAATTGACAATCCCTTTTTTAGAAAAATATTTAATTTGAATAAATATATTTTGATTTGAGAGGATAAAAANTGATACTAATAAACACAGTTGTATGGTTCTAGACATAACTCTTAAAATATATAATAACTGAGTAAACTTCCCATTTGAAAAATTGAGAATCCCTTTTTTAGAAAAATATTTAATTTGAATAAATATATTTTGATTTGAGAGGATAAAAATTATATTTTTACTATTTATTTAAATAATTATTTGAGAGAATTATCGTATATGAATAAAATATTTATTAGGTATAAATAAAAAACTGTAGAGAATACACTCAATAACCACTGTATCAATAACCACTGTAACATACATATTTGAATCCCCCTCTCTTTCTTATAGTTATATTTTTTTTAATTATCAATTGTTTAATATATAAAATCCACGTAATTAAATATTCAATGGACAGCTTGTACTCTGTTTTTCTTTGACTAATAGATAAATTGTCAACCTATGCAAAAGCTGAATTATATTTGTTCATGTATGAAATTTAAATAGATTATGTATTGATTTATGTTCGAACACATGATTCGAGTGTATGTACTGATCGGGACCACGATCCTCTGTTGAAGTATGAATTCGCCAATTTCTCGATAAATATTTAAAAATCTGTATATATTTTTTACTGATATTATTATTTTCTTCTTCTACTGATACAAAATATCTTCAGTTAAATGTTCCCATGTCTTTTGTAAGAAAAATTCTTATCGACATAATATCAAATAACCAACGTAGATAATAACCAGTAGACCAAATGTTCGCTTCCTCATTACGTACAATTTTTCCTTATCATCATTATACAACCCTAATACTTCGCATGCTTCTTTAAATGTTGCATAGGTTACACCATCCACAGTAAAAATATATCCAAACATTTAGAACGTTCTACATAATTGCGTTGGACCCGACAAGATGAGAGTAAAACTCTTCGAATTTATTTCTGATATGTGCAATTCTACCAATTGTAAAAGAGAGTTTCATTGTTTCTATATTCTCTTTTTTTCTGTTCCAGGTAAATCCAGCAAGCATTTCAGCATATGTTATATTCTTTGCATCTCATTACATTTTACGCACTTCATACCAACCGAAAACCTGAGACACACTCACACTTACGTTTAACAATACTTTCCATGGGTTTGGATTCGTCATGAATATGATAATTTTTTTATTTAGTAGATAGAAACATAGTTTTTCAACAACTAATTTACAATAATAAGCGGGGAAAGTGAGTACTCTCCAGAAAGATTCACATGAAAAAGCATACCTAAACACTATTCCAAAAAATTATAGAAAGTAATTGAATAATAAAATTAAATAAAAAAATAGAAAATAATAAAAAATGGGGTTATACCTTCACTCCCAATAACAGTTTAATTTAATCAACAACTTCATATTTCCCGCTATCACTGCATCAGAAACATATTCATGATCTTTGTTTAGGTACTTGAACAAATATTTTATCACTAGAGTTTGGATGCATCACTAAACATTTATATGTGCTTGATCGACCATGGATTTTACCCATTTTAAGCCATGGTCTATATAGGTGTTTTTATATATATTTACTTTAATATAGAATCTATTTAGAGTATTTACAGGTTCAGATACGTTCGGAGAAATATGATGATTTTTGTGTCTTTTGGAGCCTTTTGAGTGTAGAATTGCATAGACGCGTCAGATGTTTAGATATGAATGAAGACTTTCCCACAGTGTGATTGAGCCCATCTGTTGACACAAGATGAGCTTTGAGTTAGCTTTCCCATGCCACCGATATCAGGTCAATCAGCATCCTGTAACAGAAGTTATGCCTGTTTTACAGAGGAGTGGTCAAAATGTCGGCCGAGCATGATTTATGACCACAAATTACCAAAATGCTCTTGGACGACCACAAATCTTATTTTTGTGTTTTCTATTCCATTGTTGATGGCTACGCTTTACACAAGCTTTATTCATTGTTCTCTTTGTTGTGAGAGAAGGGGGAACTCTCCTGGAACTCTTTTGGTTTTGGTTTTATATCTATTGTAATTTCTTATCTATTCATCTACGATTTATGTGACAACTATCATGTCTGAGTATATCTACCTGTAAGGTTTAGGGTTTTATATGGTTCAGATGAATTAGTCCCAAAATGGGATTGTTAGAGAATTGATACCCATTGATTAGAAATATTCTTAATGCATCGATAGTGCTATATAGTGAGCGGTTGAGTCTTCGTGTATCAGCTCGCCTAAACATCATATCTATTATAATTCATGTTCCTAATCCCTAGATCGAGCAACCATCATTCCATCAAACAAATCTTAGTTACATAAGAGCAACTACCTTGTTCGCCCCTGTAATTTATTATATTTTTTTACTGCTTTAAAAATATTAGAGTAGTTTAATCATATAACTATTAGATATTTGGTTCCCTAGATTCCAGGGAATTCGATCCCTAAGTACTATAACTCGATCTCTTATTTGAGAGAGTATAAATCACTCATCAGGGTAATTTGAGTGATATCAAATTTGGTGCTGTTGCCGGATAGCTTTGATCGCCATTAGATCTTGTTTAGTTGGATTTAATCTAGGTTTTGTTACTGTTTAAAAAAAAAACTCATATTTTTTTTCTTTTCAAGATACATACATNCTCATATTTTTTTTTCTTTTCAAGATACATACATCTCAGTACCGGGAACAATGAATAGAGGATTTTCTTTAACATCGATAAACACCACAGCCTAAGCATTGCTCGACCCCACAACCTCCACATCGACTGACACCATGACATCAGCATTGGTCACCATCAGCACCTCATAATCGATCAATACAGACTTTTGTCATCGATCGATACCACTTGAAATCCCCGAAAGTTCGACTTGTCTCAGGACATTGTCGACACGGCACAGCAGATCACTAATGTATTAAGATGTTCTCTTTCCCCTGATGTAGAAAAGGAGATCACCATGGAAGATTTCGTGAAGCAAGAAGAGTTCTGAGAGTTGGAGGATGGAGAAAATTTTGAGATGTGGATTTGAGTAAAGAAGCCACTATGAAACACTTTTTAGAGCTGGAGGAATGGCTTGATTCGGAGCAGAAGCTTGATGATGAACATAAAGCTAAGAGAAAAGATCTGGAGACTTCGTCAAAGGCTAGCATCGATTAACACCAAGCTGATGAGATCGATACTCACCCACCCTACGCCATCGATCAACAGTCGCCATCTATCATTGATCAACATACATCCGACTGTATCGATCGCGCCCACCCTTCATCATTGATCGCCACCCACCAGATAGCATTGATATTCAACCACCCAATTACATCGATCGATACACATGGTTGGATGAACTACCGGGATATATAGTCGAGCTGGAATCAGTTGAGGAGATAGTGCATAATTCTGAAGCCTCACACCTTGCTGCCCCTATACATCAGAAACCACCTATATGTGCAGAAGAAGATATTGGGATTCACAAGAGAGTGAAGAGGATACATGATCCTGTAAAGATTATGGTTCCAAGCACGTTGTTTGAAGCTGAATCTCCCATTACACCATATAAAGGTCCACTAATGAGTTCTTTCATTGAGGTATTGGATGATCTTCAGCATGTATAAGCTTCATAGAGAGGGTTGAGATTTAGAAATGAAGTCGATAAAGCCCTAGCAAACGGACCATCGATCGACACTGATCAGATAATATCGATCGATAGTATCACTCCACCATCGATTGAAATCTACCGGATACCACCGATTGACATCACCAATTCACCATCGATCAACACCAGACGCGAATCAGAGCATAATGAGTATAAAGTGTGTTGAAATATTTTTGATAGAGATACCACCACGCGTTCAGGTAAGTCTGGGGGACATAAGTGGCAGAACTGGAGGAAGAGGAAAAGGATCAACGGAAGTGCTCAGCTATCATTGGTCCCTCACTTCTCAGATGATGGCAGAAAATCCAGAGTGAGATTACACAAGTCTGTGAGAACGAATAGGAGAAATTGGAAGAAGAGGAAACAAACCAAGGGAGGTTTTGATTTACCATTGATTCTTCGCCTCTCAAATAATGTCAGAAAATCAAGGGTGCTTAGCAGATGCTTCTCATAACCATATGCAAAGCATAGAGCGCTTCTTATTGCTGAGATGATAGACAAAGGAAAAAAAGTCAATGGAGGAAGCTTTCACACAAGAATAATAAAGCTTCAGAGATTGGACATCGAGACTTGTTTTGGAGCATGCTCTTATTCTCATCCTGACAAAACTAAATCTCCAAAGTCAAGCTAAATGACTATAACAAAGTGCTGAATGGAAGGCAACCCACTGTTATAGTCATTTAGCTTGACTTTGGAGATTTTGTTGCTATAGTGTCGATCGATTTTTTTTCTGTCGTTACTGTTCATCTTTTTATTTATTGCAGGTTAAAAAGAAAAAAAAAAGATGAACAGTAACGACAGTACTGTAGCNGATTTGTTTTCAATTTGATTTATTTTCATATGTTACTGACTTATGTTTTTATTTATTGCAGGTTAAAAAGAAAAAAAAAAGATGAACAGTAACGACAGTACTGTAGCAGAACTGAGCGACACAATAGCACGGACATCGATCGACACTGTAGGAAAAAAAATCGATCGACACTATAGCAACAAAATCGATCAACACTGTAGCAGCAACATCGACCGTTGTAGCTGAAAATCGAGAGTTACCGTAGTTGCGATACTGTATCATACTGTACCAGGATCACTGTTCATCGAAAAAAATATTATTATTAGTCAATTGGTTTATTAGTTATTCATTACTAACTTTTAGACTTTTAATGCTTTATTTATAGGTAGAAGAAAATAAATGATTCAAGGAAGAAACTTTGATATACCAAGATCGACCGATGACTAGCTACCATCGGTCAACAGAGCATTACTAGCATTGATTGATCGCCACTAAACTCTGTCGAGCGACAGAGCATCAAGAGTACTGATCGCCACTTAACTGTGTTGCTCAACATTCACTTCTTAGTCAGGTATATTGCTTTCTTCTTGTTAAATATTGTACTTATGATTTATTCTCCCACCGATCTTAAGAAGTATAACATTAGTCACAATGTTATTCATGTCTGGGAGAGGTTGTACTAATATTGTGTTTTAGTTAGCCATTTAGAATATGGACTCGAGTAGACGATTGTCAATCATATCAGACAATTAGAGCATGTCGATGTCGATCGACATTACATCACCTGCAGGGACCGATGGTAACTCTTTTCCATCGATCAACACATAATTCGGTCAGGTATATCGTTCTAACTTGTTAAATTGAGTACTTATGATTTATTTACACCATAACTCCGACTAGATATGCGCTGGTCACAGCGTTATTTAAGTCTGGGGGAGGTTTTACTGATATTGTGTTTTAGTTATGAAAAAAAAACAGATTCTAGTTGATGATTGCTCAGAACATCGACCGATGAGACCAGCTCGATACCGATCGCCAACACTTCATCAACAACGATGATTGTCACTTCATTGTATCGATCAACACTGAGCAGGTTATCTTTCTTACTTGTTTAATTTTGTACTCCTGCTTTTTATTTTCACCTCACCAACGACTGTGTTACACTGGGGACAATGTAATTTTAGTCTACGAGGATTACTAACGTTTATCTACTTTATGAGTTTTGTTTAAAATATTTTTCAAAAATTTTTTGTTGAGTCAAGAAGGAGATGATGATCTAATTTGATTTATTACTAGTCATCTAACCACTCTTTATGCCAGTTTTCGATTTACAGACTGCAGATGTACTAGAGATACTAAAGTGGATCAACATGTCAACTATGTTTGCACATGCTGAGAGTGTTTGAAGGAACCAAAGCTGACCTCCAACCTAATTTGACTTGATTTGTTTGTCTTGGAGCTTAGTATACATGGGATCGGAATCCTCCTGCAAGTCTGGCAGGTAAAATTCTATGTGTTTCTTGTTCCCTTCCTTCTCTCTCTTTGGCATCTCAAAGATCAAAATTATAAAGAAAATATTGAAATGATTTCCTGGAAGAGGTAGATGGGTAGGAGTGTCTCATGTGACCCTATTATTCTAAGTCTGAAGGGAATGATCACACATTGTGGAAACGAGGGGTAGGAGTGTCTCCTGTGACCTCATTATTCGCTACACTTTGTCAAAATGTATGAGTTAGAAATGCAAAAAATGTCAATGAAATAAACCAGATGAACTGCATCAGCATCAAAATTTATTGAAATTGAAACTAATAAGAGATTCAGCACAGAGAGAGAGGGGAGAAATGAATCAGAGAAGACTGCATGTGTGTTCAGAAACTTGCTTCAGTTGAGTCTATGTGTTCTTTGATTTATACTCCCAAGGTAAAGCCTGCACTTTTATTTTATGCAAGAAATGAGGTAAGTAGAGGGGACTGTCTGACATAATCTGTTAAGTTGTTGACTAGGTGAAATTGGTTGCTATACTAGGATAATGTATAATGTGCTTCTAAGGTTAGGATGTTTATGATTTTCCCTGCACTACTAGAGAGATGATGACTGAGTTGTTAAAATCTTTTGAGCCTCTGCTGTTTTCAAACCTCTTTCAGAGAGACTGCTTGTATGTTTTGCTTGAGGACAAGCAAAATGGTAAGTTTGGGGGAGTTGATCGACCATGTATTTTACCCATTTTCGTCATGGTCTATAGGTGTTTATATATTTACTTCTATATAGAGTCTATTTAGAGTATTTACCAATTCAGGTACGTTCGGAGAAATATGGTGATTTTGGTGTCTTTTGGAACCTTCTTAGTACAGAAACTGCACAGATGCGTCAGATGTTTAGATACGGATAAAGTCTTTCCCAAGGTGTGATTAAGCCCATCTTTTGACACAAGATATAGCTTTGAGTTATATTTCCAATGTCACCGGTATCAGGTCAATCAGCATCATGTAGTAGAAGTTATGCATGTTTTACTGAGGAGTGGTCAGTTTGCCTCTCAAAAGAAAGCTGTCGAGGAATCAAATGAATGTCGATCTATGGGACACTCTTCTCAACGATCGATATGGATGCCATAATGCGGGCCTAGCAGAATTTATGACCGCTTGAAACTCAGAAGACATCACAAATTACCAGAATCCTCTCGGACGAATAGAAATCCTATTTATGTGTTTTCTCTGTCATTGTTGATAGCGACGCTTTACACAAGCTTTATTCATTGTTCTCTTTTTTGGGAGAGAAGAGAGAAACTCCTATCAGAGTCCTCTTGAAACTCCTTTCGTTTTGGTTTTTATATCTATTGCAATTTATTATTTATTCATCTATGATTTCTGTGACAACTATAATGTCTGAGTAGATTCACCGGTTAGGTTTAGAGTTCTATATAGTTCTGATGAATTAGCCCCAAAATAGGATTGTTAGAGAATTGATAATCATTGATTAGAAGTATTCTTAATGCATGGTTCGAGAGTAATTAACTAGATCATGAACTTGGGGCATATGATACTGCGAGTGTAGATTCTTTGCCTGGTAATATTCTGATTGAGTTAGGTTTGTTAGAAATATGCGAGAGCTGATCTACCATTCTAAATGGTAATCAACTCGCCACAGCCATCGATCGATATCGAGAGTCGACCGTCGATCGACATTTGTTGGGGAAAAATACTCAGGTATCCTTTTCCTCCAGGCTCCACGTAGGATCCAAACCTCTGGGTCCCCGTTACATAGTACCTTGGGTCCTCACTGAAAGGAACTCATGAACTCAGAAATCATCTCCAGAAACTACCCTTGAAACTACACCCGATAACTACCCTCCAGAAAGAAATGGAAAACTTCCGATAAGAAGGATCTTCCATATTTACGAATGTGGAATAATTCCTCTTACTTGTACTGCTTTAGACCGACCCAAGGACGACTATATAAGACGACTCTAAACCCTAGACTTAGAGATTAGAGCTAGACGGCTATAGTTAGGATTTATCATTCAGTACCTTGTAATTCTTGTTTGCCTATCAAATAAAACCTCTCTAAAAGTCCTTCTTATACGAAATCTCTCTAAAGACTCATTAAATATCATCTTATCTTCCGTCCCGTAGTACTCCAAAAGGACTTACACAAAAATCCCCTAACAATTTGGCGCTAGAAGGAGGGGAGTAATCCAAACTACGTGATGATGGCGGATAAGAACAACGACTTACCTAACGTTATTCAGAGAGACGTCAAGCTTCAAAAGTAACCCGACGACCTACGGGATCCCATTCCTAGAGTGACAGGCGATAAGAAGTATCATTCCACCGTCAAGGATCGATCGATTCCCGACCTGAAGATGTCAAGCTCCAAGGTCGAAGTCATACACCCCTCAACAATCCCCCATGGAGGAGGGACATCACATAAGAAGGCCAAAGTTGTTCAAGTGCACGATTTTGAAGGCAATTCAAGTCTGAAAGTCGTTATGGCCGCATCCGAGACGACATTAGAGACCAAGCTTCTCGACACCGATCAAGAACCTGAATGGGGCATCCATGTTATATCCGGGGGATCAGAAGTATACGACATGTCATGACGACCCGAGCAGAGTACCCATCACCGGACATGATAAGTTTCACAGTCAAGGAACAAGAAAAAGTACTCGGACCCCACCACGACTCCTTGGTGACATCGCTCATTGTGGGAAATTCCTTGGTGAGAAGGACTTTGGTAGATAACGGAAGTTCCGGCAACATTTTCTTCCAAACGACTTATCAAGAGTTAGGACTGGATGAACATGCCCTCACACGGAAAGCAATCCCACTCGTCGGATTCAGCGGGGAGGTCAAGCACACTACGAGGGAAGTAACCCTCCTCATCTATGCTGAAGGAATCCACATATCCACTAAGTTCTTAGTCCTCGACTCTCCATCAGCTCATCAAGTTCCCTACACCTTGGGGCATAAGGATGATTAAAGGAGATCAAGAATATTCCCGCTCATTTTACGAAGTTGCCCTGAAGACCGGGAGCCCTACACAGTCATGCAAGGAGGCCCCTGCTCAACATGCTGAGGAGCTGGAAGTCAAAGATTTGGACGATGTGCCTTTGATCGAAGGAGAACGTACCAACTACCTCAAGATCAGCTCTAAGTTGGGTGAGGGACTAAGAAGGAGGTTGATAGACTTCCTCAGATTCAACTCCGATTGTTTCGCATGGTCTCACACTGACATGCCTAGTATCGATCTGGAGATCATCATGCACCAGCTACTAGTCGACCCTGCACATCAGCCCGTCAAGCAAAAGAGGAGGAAGTTTGCTCCTGAAAGAGATGCAATAATAAAGGGTTCATCCGCGAAGTGCAATACCCCGAGTGGCTAGCCAACGTGGTAGTGGTGAAAAAGAAAAATGGAAAATGGCGAGTCTGTATAGACTTCACTGATTTGAACAAGTCATGTCTGAAGGATCCTTTCCCCTGCCTCACATTGACACCACGGCAAGACACCAGCTCATGAGTTTTATGGATGCTTTCTCCGGCTACAACCAGATACTCATGCACCCCGAGGACCAGGAGAAGACTTTGTTCATGACATCTAGGTGAATCTACGGCTACAAGGTCATGCCCTTTGGCCTGAAGAATGGGGGCTCAACTTATCAAAGATTGGTGAACTCGATGTACGCAGATCAGATCGGGCAGACAATGGAGGTATACATCGACGACATGCTAGTCAAGTCCCTAAACGCTGAAACCACATATCGCACCTGCAGCAGGCCTTCTCTACCTTTCGGAAGTATCACATGAAACTCAACCCTGCCAAATATTCGTTCGGTGTAAGTTCAGGGAAGTTCCTCGGATACATAGTAACTCGTTGGGGCATCGAAGCCAATCAAGATCAGATCAGAGCAATCCAGTCGATTCCTCCCCAGAGGAAAATTAAGGAGCTCCAAAAGTTGACCGGTAGAATGGCAGCCCTAAGTAGGTTCATCTGCAGACTCACTGATAAATCTCAGGCCTTCTTTGAAACTCTCAAGAACCTAAAAGACTTCCTATGGACCGACAAGTGTGAAGCAGCTCTCCACGAACTCAAGGTCTACCTCACGACTCCCCTTCTTTTATCTAAACCATTGCTCCGAGAAGTGTTACTGTTATACCTGGCAGTATCCAAGCACGCGGTGAGCGCCGTCTTAGTGTGAGATGCAGGCAACATGAGACGGCGCAATCTCGGAGAAGTGTTACTGTTATACCTGGCCGTATCGAAACACCTAAAATGATGCAAGACTATGCATTCTCTTCTAATCTTCAGTACAATCTCCTACGAAACACTGATGTACTGCCATTTACCTTGTCTTGATCGTAGTTACCGCCAAGACTTTACGATAAAACTGGGAATGATCTATTTTTCTGAAAAAATCGTAATAAACGCGATAAGTCGCTATACGACTCAATGAGGCCAAAAACAAGACTAAAAGCCCATTTACGGTTTTATAAAGGAATGGCCCATCGATACTATGACAGTTTACAACTTATCTTCAAGAAAAGAATAAATGTCAAGTTTCCGAAGAAAAATGTCGAGTTTCCGAAGAAAATCATGAAGATCAAGAAAAATGGTATATTTCCACAAGATGGCAAAGTCGGCCTAAAGGTATATCTGGAAAGCATAAGTCGGCCTTGGGGGGAGTATATAAGGAGCTCTAGGCGAGAGGCACAAGGAAAGAGTTTTTTACAGAGCAAACTTAGCACTTAAAGCATTTAGGCAACTTTATGTTTTTGTTATACGAGCTGTGACTCAACTAGGTTCTACAGTTTTATGTTATTAGAAATAGGGATCTCGCCGACAGCTCTTGTAGCCAAGACTTCAACCTCGTTGTAACGCTCATACGCGGATTCAGAATAAGACATCTTTTGCTCTTTTTACGATTTCTTATATTTTTCATGTCTTAACTTTCATGTTGAGATTGATTGGCGTGTGATTTAGCAGATTACCGAGATCTCTGGAAAATTAGGATTTTGCTAACTTTCCTAATTTAAACAAAGATCGACAGTGTGAATTTCAGTTCTAACATACTCTATTGTTATTAGTTTTTGGATTTTAAAAATATTAATAGTATCCATTGTTATTAGTTTAAGAATTTCCAAAATCCAGTCAAATTCTTGATCATTCAAAAAGTTTTGTTATAATTGATTTCTAATTGCAACTAAATCTAGTGTCATTGGGAAAGGACTTCTATCTAGTTTTATTCATAAGATTTAACTTTCAAAATATCGTATGTATCCATGTGATTTTCAGAATCCATGTGATTATTCTTAACAAATATCTATTGCACCATTAAATCCAAGTTATATGTCCAAAACTATAATTTATATTTTAGATACCTTTACATTTTGAAGATAGAATTATATTGTTTTTTCATTTTGAATATATAATTATATTTATAAATGTTAAAAATATGAAAAGAAAAAATTTCAAAATAGTTCGAAAATAACTTTTCAAATTTCAAAAAAATTGAAAAAAACTTTCAAAAAACGAAATTTGTTTTATATAAAAATAAAATTTTAAAATAAATATTTTGAAATTTTGAAAAATAATAATATTTTTTAGTTAACTTTTATTGCTTATGTATTACTCTTTTTATATCTGTAAAGCAAGTCTTTTTAATGAAACTTCTTTACGTAATCCAAATTCATGAAAATCTATATCAATCTAAAAAAAACAATAATTAAATTTTATAAAAGTTAATGTATATTCATTTTCACAATCCACAAAATTCTAAAATCTATGAACTCTTAAAATTCACAAACTCTAAACTCATATTTATATGAATATGGCCACATTCAACACGCGTATTTGAAAAAAAAAAATTGTGGCAAGATTCCGCAACGGACCCAAACTTCTAAACTCGTTTGCTGCTGCTTTTGGGTTTCTCATTTCCAGTCCAGTTAATTCACCGATCTAAGAATTGTATCTAGACTCCAATGAAGTCATAACAAAACCCTCTGATTACATATATATCTCATCTACATGTCACTGTTAGTTCTTAGTATATTTGTTTCGGTTTCCAATATCATTCTTATATTATGATGTTTTTTAAAGATTAGAACAAATCAAGAACGGGTCCAAATAGATAATTCAGATAATTTGCAGAGCACTACATAAAGATATTTAGTAAGATGTAACCAACTAGAACACTTTTGGTGGCACTGATATAAAGTTTTTATTGGTTTAACACCTAAAGTATAAAAAACACTAAAATAAATATAATCTAAGAGACAGATGTATCCCACTTTCACGTCCACTTTTTAGCTGGGGAGAGTACCCCCACCCCCCTCCAATCAACCAATATCTTTTAATTATTTTGTAATATTTTGAATTTTGTGTGGGTGTAAATTTAATTTTCATTGAATTTCGTATTTTGTAGATAATATACAACTTTAACACCTTTAACAAACGAAAACAAGTTGACAAAAACAAAAGAAGACAACATATTTCATACCTGAATTATTGAGCCACGAAAGGTGGCTTCTCCTTGCTTACCAATTGAGAATTGAGATATCTTTTACTTCCTTTACGCCAGTAAACTCCAAACCAATCCGAAATTATTAGAGTAAACCAGCTTAGTTTTGTTGGATTAATCTCCAGTTCATTTGTTTGTTATGCTAACCAGATTACATGTTACCATATATGTAAACATGTATTCTTTAACGTTCAATAAAAAAAATATGAGTTTGTTACATCGTCTTCCTCGTTTACTTTGTTTATGCTAAGATATTATCAGAGCGTTGAGGCTTCAAACTTCAACCAATCTGGTCTTCTTCTTGTTTTTTGACCTATATTTATCGGTGATTCTCCCGAGCGAATCCTCTTTCTCAATTTTCTTGATTGGTTTTATGGTTATTCCGCCAAGGATCATTAGTCTTTGAATTGAGGTATCAGGATGGTGATTAATCACTGATCTACGCGTCATCTTGGCTGATCATCCATCTCTTCAGCTCCACGATCTTTTATTCCCGAAAAATCATTTTCGGTGAACTATGAGATTGATGAGCTATCTCCGAATAGCATTCATTCACCATTTTATCTCACTAGTGGTGATAACCCAGGTCTTTCGATAATCTCTCGAGTCCTTGATAGTACAAACTATGATAACTGGATTATTGCAATGAATATTACTTTAGATGCGAAAAATAAGCTAGCCTTCATTGATGGATATGTTGTTAGACCTCCGGAATCTCATGTTAATTTAGGATCTGGTCTCGTTGCAACCTAATAGTTAAATCATGGCTTCTTAACTCGGTAGTTTAAAAAATTTAAAAGAGCATCCTTCGTTTCAACAACGCTTCCGAAATCTGGAAAGATCTCCAAACTTGATTCCATATAACAAATCTCCCTCGCTCATACCAGCTTTCACATCAGATCTGGTCTCTTCAACAAGGATCCATGGATCTTGCTACATAGTACACCACTTTGAAGAATCTTTGGGATGAATTAGACGGAGCAAGCTGCGTGACTATTTGTCACCCTTGCGATTATTGCAAAGCAACAGATACTAAAGCAGATCATGCTAAAGTGATTAAATTCTTGGCTCGGTTGAATGAATCTTATGCAGTGATAAGGTGCTAGATCATCATGAAGAAAAATGTTCCTAAACTTTCTGAGGTCTATAACCTTCTTGATCAGGATTTTAATCATAGGAATATCATTATGGGTCATAATGCTACGGCTTTTCAGGTTACTGCTTCTTCTTCAACAATCAACAATGCTCAGTCCAACTTCACTCCTAAGTAAGACAAACTGATGTGCTCACACCGTGGTTATAATGTTCATACGGTAGATACGTGTTACAAAATTCATGGTTACCCTGTGGATGTTAAATGCAAAATGAAGCAACAATCTGACAAACATCAGAATAAGAATTCTGCTTCAGCTAAACATGTCATTGCTCAAGTTGCTATTGATGACAATTCTTCGAATGTATTTAGCAGTCTCACGAAGGATCAGATTGAAGGAGTCATTTCTTATTTTAACTCCCAACTCACACCGACTCCAGCTCAAGTGAATTGTGTCTCTACTTCTGGTGGTACTATCACAGCTCTGCCTGGTATTCATTTCTCTTCCTCCACTCTGCGTTTTATGGGAATGTTGAGAAAGACAGGGAATTCTCTTTCTGATGTCTTGGATTGTTGATAGTGGTGCAACACATCACGTTGTTCTTGATAAAAATCCCTTTAAAGAACTCTCTGATGCGATGAAAAATTTAGTCACTTTTCCTACTGGTTTTGGAGTTAAAATAGCTGGCATAGGAAAAATCAGACTGAATGATTCAATGATCTTGAATAATGTCTTATCCAAACCAGATTTTAGGCTAAACCTTCTCAGCGTAAGCCAAACAACAAAGGATTAGGCTATCAAATTGTATTTGATCCTGATTGTTGCATGATACAAGATCTTACCAAGGGTCTGATGATTGGGAAGTGTGGTAAAACAGCCAACCTGTATGTGCTTGGTGTTGCTGATATTTCAGCTTCAAGAGCTCTTCAAGACTTTATTGCTTCTGTTTCAATTGTTGTTTTAGATTCCAGTTTATGGCACAGTAGATTGGGTCATCCCTCTATGATAAAAACAGACTCAATCATTGATGTACTCGGTTTAAATCAAAGGAACAAAGGTGCTTTTCATTGTGAGATTTTTCCTCTAGCGAAACAGAAACGCCTTCCTTTTAAATCTAACAACATGTCTGCTAATCCCTTTGATCTCTTACACATCGATATCTGGGGCCTTTCTCCACCTAAATCGTCGAAGGCTACAGATACTTTTTGACAATAGTGGATGATCATACACGTCTCACATAATGATGTCTTATCTATCTTTCCTGGTTTCATCACGATGATAGAGATACAATATAAAGTAGTAGTTAAGGCAGTGAGATCAGATAATGCACCAGAGTTTCGTTTTGTAGAGCTCTACAAAATGAAAAGGATTGTTTCATACCACTATTGTCATGAGACACCAGAGCATAACTTAGTGGTTGAAAGCAAGCATCAACACATTTTGAATGTGGCTCGAGCTCTTATGTTTCAGTCTCAGGTGCCATTGGAATTCCGGGGAGACTGTGTTTTAACTGCGGTCTTTGTCATCAACAAACTTCCTTCTCCATAATCTCTTACATCTAAGAAAGTAGATTATAAGAGCATGTGCATTAGTGAACCTCTATTGAGGTTCACTACATTGTTTTATTTTACTATTTTTTGTTTGACTTTGAAAAAAAAAATTAATATCTGAAACAATCGCGAGTCGCCACGTTGTATGGGGCCCGCGGAATAGTGATGATACGGGTTTATGGGAAAGAGTTCGGGTGATATGGGTTCATAGGGATGTGCATATAATTTTGTTTTTCAAATCTGTGTCTTTGAGTGTTTAGTTTATTGCTCTACATCTACGAAGCAAAGGACTAAGTTTCAACCTCGATCACGGTCTTGTGTCTTTATTGGTTATCAACAGGATACAAATGCTATAAAAGGCATGTTTGTTTAGGAGACGCAGACGCTGTGGCGAGCGTCATAAAAATACAAAAGACTTTAAAATAACAGATCATCAATAAATTAAAATAAAACGTCAGTGGATAACTAAAATTGATGCGAGCCACATATCCCGACATGTACGGGACGCTGTTTTTTACAGCGGTGAAGAAAATGCGGAAATGATTGATAGCGTCGGTCGCCGGCGGGAAGTGAATGACAACGCTGCACTTATAGCTGTCTGGTTTGTTTGTTAATTTGATAGTTCGCCCTGACGCGCTGCGTCCCCCAAAAAAAACAGAGATAAAGTGATGGATTTTGAAACTAATCAAACTTATATCTCACGTAATGTAGTTTTTCATGAGGATATTTTTCCTTATACGAAAGGACAACCCAGTTTGTATACTGGTGTGTTTTCTTCTACTCTAGGATCAGACCTTCCATCTACTTCTACTGAAGATATTAATGGGATTTCTGTTTCTGAGACTGCTATTCCTACAGTTGTGCCTTTGGAACCTGCAGCTCGTCAGTCTACTTCTAGTCTACCAGAGCCTACCAAGAGGATTTCAAAATTACCTTCTTATCTTGAGGATTATTATTGCAATGTCAATAAGTTTAATAAGGATCCTTTGTCAGCTTAGTTGTCTTATGATAACCTCTCTCTACAGAATAAAAAGCTTATATTTGTGCTGTTGCACTTTATCCAGAATCCACACTCTTACTCAGGCCAAATGTTTTAAAGAATGGTCACACGCCATGAGTGAGGATCGGAACTAATTGCTTTGGAGAAGAATGATGATACATGGACTGTCTGTTCATACCATCAGGCAACCACGCTATTGGATGCAAGTGGGTATACAAGATCAAGATCAATGCAGATGGTACTCCGGAAATATATAAAGCACGCTTAGTTGCTAAAAGTTATACCCAACAGGAAGTTATTGATTTTGCTGAGACTTTCTCTCCAGTGGCAAAAATGACAACCATTAACACTCTACTCGCGGTTTCAGCTGCTCAGAATTGGCATCTTACTCAACTAGATGTCTCCAATGCCTTCTTGAATGGTGATCTCCCTGAAGAGATTTACATGAAGTTACATGCTATACACCACGTAGGGGGCGGAATTGCCATAGAATGTTGTGTGTAAACTTCAAAAATATTTATATGGTTTAAAACAAGCCTCTATACGATGCTTTTTGTAATTCAGCACCACTTTATTGGGCAGGCCTTCAAACATCACACTCAGATCACACTCTGTTCTTTTGTAACATCAAAGGTTACTACATTGTCGTGTTGGTCTATGTAGATGACATTACTTTTGCTAGTAATGTCACCGAGGATGTTGATCAGCTAAAAGAGGATCTACATAAGGCATCCAAAATCAGAGATTTGGGTCCTTTGAAATACTTCTTAGGCCTTGAAATTGCACATTATGTTCAAATTTGTTTGTCAACGTAAATATACAGTGGGTCTTTTGGAAGAATAATGTTTAATGGCTTGTAAACCTTCTCCTATCCAATGGATCCTAGTGTTAAGCTCGTTCAAGACTCTGACATTTCCACTAAACTTCTGTTTTCTCCTCAGTTCTACTCTCTGGTTGGCAAGATGGCTCTCAAAACGTTATACTTACCATCTTGAAGGAGAATATTAGAGTAAGCCGCTTTATTTTTGTTGATTTAATCTTTGATTCATCTGTTTGTTATATTAACTTGATTACATGTTACTATATATCTAAACATGCATTATTTAACGTTAAATAAGAAAAGATGAGTATGTACATCGTCTTCCTTGTTTACTCTGTTTACACTATGATACATACTTTATCATATATAACGACTTATGTTTATAAGGTTTTCACTAAAAATACGGATGAAATCAGAATAGACTGCAGAACAACAAATAAAACATAAGGTTTCAAATTTTTAGAAAAATAAAAAATATAACTAATTTCTAATGGGTAAATCAAATACAACCTTCTAAAAAAATACTCATCTTTTTTGCAGAATTTTTAAGGTAACCTAATAAATCATTCAAATAATTAGAATTTCGTCAACAAATACGTTAGTAACAAGCCACATCAATAACACCAAATGCTTGATCATATATAAACAAAACAAAGTTGTCTCGGTTTTTTTATTTTCCAAAATCCTTTTATTTTCTTAATAAGTCATGTCTTCTTTATACAACAAAATTAAATTTGCATTGTAAATTCTTCGAAGAAAAATTTCTTTTTTAAGCATATTTAAATACTTCAACAATATGAATTATTGTCTTAAGTTTTTTTCTTAGTCAACATTGAATTCTCCTTAACTAGTTTGAGCCATTTCTCATACAATACTGTGCAGTTCTCAGCAAGATCTATATGATCCATCCATACTTCTGTCATCATCATCATCACCATCATTTACATGTGCATGATGCAAACGCAAACTTGATATCACATTTCAATATATTTTTTAAAAAATAACTATTTCCATAAACTAAATGTCTTAAAGTATTTATTAGTATTTATAATCATTTACAAACCTAACTCTCTCATTTAAATCTTACATCTTAAACAATAAGTTTTAATCACTAAATCCAAATGTTGAGTTTTTATTATTAAATTTATTTTTGAAAAATGATAGCAAATTTACAGTATTTCAAACGATTTTTTTTTTCTTTTTGCCCAAGAGTATTAATTGTTTTTTGATTGGATATTCTATCTTCTTCTATTTATTCACACTACTTCATATTTGACACATCAAATGATTATTTAGTATCAATATTTATGTTCTTTTTTTCCAAAAAAAAACACTTTTTAACTTTTCTCTTGTGGAAATCTCTTTGGTCCAGTGATTTGACAAGAGGTTCATTAATGCTTCTACAACAAGAGATATGAATTTTAATTCCCGGAAACAGCGGAATTATGCAATTTGGTGAAGAACGGCTTACAAGAAATTTGCATTATGGCGCAAAGAATGCCATCAAGGATGGATTCGATAGGAAGGCTCGAGTAATGCAGTCAAGCTTGAATCTTCATAAGACATGTTGTATTGTCGGCTGTGGAATCGTTTGTAATATGTCTCCGAATTTGTAATAGTATAATATATGTGGCGTTAAAAAATGAAAAAAAAAAACAGGAAATATAATGACAAAACAGGAAATTTTGTAATTGACTATTATAATTTACTGTACAACCCATACACAAACACCTACTACGGCAAAAGATGAAAAAACGAAAATGTTAACAGAGAGAAAACAAGACATGTTGAAGAAAATGAATAAAAAAGAAGAGTATTTGGAGAGATTCTGTTATTCAACATGGACTATGATTGTCACTAATCTGAGGAACCTTCGGAGCAAGATCGCCACGACAAACAGGACACACCGTGTGGTTAGATAACCACGTGTCAGCACATAACTGGTGAAACCCATGGTTGCAACCGGGAACCAGACGGGCCGATTGGCAACCCTCGATATCTTCAAGGCAAACGGCGCACTCCGTCGACCTCACCGCTAAAGCAAGCTCTTTTCCGGTGAGTTTTGGGAGTTTCTCGAGCTCCGAGACAGAGAGACCTTTACCGATGACCGGCTTAACCGGTTCAGCAAATCTAAGACGCTCAATACGGCGTCGTGTGGAGCACCACAACAGGAAGAGATAGATGAAGAAGACAATGCACATGCCAAGGCAGGGGAGGAGGAGGGCCATGAATAGGGTGGCTAACATGGTTCCTCTACCACCGGATTCAGCGGTGGCGGTGATGGTGGGTGGTGGAGAAGGCAATATAATTGGTGAGATGCGCGTGTAGTGCATCCTACACCGTCTCTCTCGCTCTCAGCAGGCTCAAATTTCTTATAAAATTGTGTTAAAAGCAAAAAGGAAAAGAGAAAAAAGTTATATTCCTGCTTTAGACCAGAAAATTGTGAAAAATGTTTAGAGGTGTGGTTGTGAATGAAATCTTTGTGAAAATAGAGTAACGGCTATATATAAAAGAGAGACCGGACCATAGCCACTTGAGATTTTAGGTTATTTTAATATAAAGTACTTAGACTAAACATAGAATAAAATTTTGAATCATAAGAAAATATCATACACTGATACAGAATCATTCAAACATGAGAAACCGTAAGACCATAAAATATAACATAAAGAACCAACTTTATAATTTTTATATGGAAAAACCTGTAAAAAATTATTTATATCAACTTTCCAGACTTAAACCTTTAATATAAAATATATAGTTTATTTTTATGAAATTTCAAATTTATTCATCCTTGTATAGGGCGAACATTTATAAAAAAATGGAATGGCTACTTTACTATGGTATAATCGGTAAAAGAAAGAGAAAAATAAGAAATTGCCAAAGCTACAATGTGTGTAAGAACCATCACTGTAAGAATCCCGCATACTTGTGATATATCTTGTACGCGAGTCGCGAGGGACAATATTCAATTTTTTTTTTTTTAGTTTAGACAATATTCAATTTTGCATGGCTTTGTCGATTACAGTGTGCATAGCTTCTGTTGTTATCCAGTTTGTATGATGTCTTCTCGCAGTTCTAAAATATCTAGTTTTATAGAAAATGGGAACTCGAAATCTTCAGACAATCTACTTATTAATTCTAGATCTGCAAACCACATAACACTTTGAAAATGTTTTAGTTTTTTTTTTCATTTTGTCATGAATTTTCTCATCGCATTGTATGTCATCCGAACTCCAAAACTAACTAAATTATGTATTCAAATCAACAAACTCTCTACATTCATTAAAGTGTCTGATTTTTTTTCATCAAAGCATCATTCAAGATGGTTTAGGATATTAAATGATTAGTTTAGTGTTGAGCTTAAAAGTATATATTTTCTCTATTTCAGTTTTAGTTGTCGTTTTATTTGAAAATAAAATTTTCATTTGAAAATAAATATGGTTTTATAATTTTAATGCAAAATTTATTAATTTTATATGTTAACTATCTTTCATTGATTAAAATATGGTTAGATATATAGGTTATGATGTTGGTATTTAGAGTATATATAAAAACTAAATATTTTTAAATTTGTGTATACTACTCTAAAATAACAATTAAAATAAAATAGAAAGAGTAGGAGTTATCAAAATCTGCAGGAGCTTAAGATATTATGCAAAACTACAAGAGATAGTGGTCCAATTAATTTCCACGGTCCTTCATTCTTTAGTGAGAAAGATATTATGCATTAAATAATGCAGAACTGGTTATTTTTTCTTAAATTATTAACAAAATACATAATAGTATACCACATATATTGTTAAATTAACCTACTGCAAACATATTCTTTAATATAAATTCTACTAAATCCTATATGGATATACTTTCCAAATTTATACCATTAGAGAGAAAAAATATTATTATTTTAAAGATAATATAATTAATTTTAGTGGAAATTAAAACTAAAATCAATTTATTATTAAACTTTATAAGCATAGTCATTCGGTTTCGGATAAGATTTTGTCGGATCCGGATCCTTCAGATCTTAGATATTTTAGATCTAATAGGGCAATTAGAATTTTTCTGTTTATGTTTGGTTCGGATCCGGATCGGTCCGAATTTTAGTTAGTTGGACCTAATACGGTAATTAGAATTTGGCAGTTTGGATTCGATTCAGTTCAAGTCATGTCGGGTCCGGCTAAAAAAATACTCTAAACACAAAAATACCTGAAAATATTTAAATACCAAAAATATCCAAAATTTTACCCAAATTATACCTAATATATATTAGAAATTATTAATTGGAATAAAATATTTTTAAAATATAATTTTTAAACTAAATACTTTAAATAATATTAAACAAGTTCAATATAAATTTATTTCTGTAAAGTTGAATATGAAGTTAAAAATATTATTTTTTTTTGGCATCAAAAGGCTGTTCCATTATTCAAACTTGAGGGAGTCTGGGAATCCAGACCGGAATAGAACAACCAAAATAACAAAGAGATCTATGAAAAGTACGAGCAGTTCTAGCTAGTGAATCAGCTATAGTATTCTGGTTCCTTGGGATATAGCAAATGTTGAAGTTCGAGTAGCACATCTTGATTGTATGAATCATCTCCAGCTCCGTTGAAAAATTTGGCCAAGATTGTGGCTCCGTCAGCATTTTAATCAGATCCTGACAATCCGTACCAAAGTTCTGACAGTTCGAGTGTTGCAACATGGTCTCCATAGCCCACCTTAATGCTTCTAACTCAGAGTGTAGTGCTGACTCTCTTCTCCTCATATTTCTGGTTCCCATAAGCTGAACATTTCCCCCGCTATCCTTCCAGACCCANAAGTGTTGCAACATGGTCTCCATAGCCCACCTTAATGCTTCTAACTCAGAGTGTAGTGCTGACTCCCTTCTCCTCATATTTCTGGTTCCCATAAGCTGAACATTTCCCCCGCTATCCTTCCAGACCCATCCTCATTTTAAAAATATTATTAAAAAAATTATTGTATTGTTTTAAATATTTATCTAGCAAATCTGCAAATATATTATACCAATCAAACACAATTTTACACCACCAATTTTACTATCAAAATCTCACTTATAGCACAAAACACACAAACCGCAGTTAGACCGTCTTGCACTTTAATTCTATACCGCTAATATTACCAAATCTTGGGTTACCATTTGGACCTTTAGATTGATTCAATCAACATTCCCTCCCTTCTGGCTTAAAATAAAGATATTTCAAAAATATATAGTTACACATTTCACATCATTCAGTATCTTATGATGGAAAATAGCCGGCAATCATATATGAGATATTTGACGATGGTTACATGAGTTATTTGACTATGAACAAATTGCTACCTCTGTGTAGTGTTTCTCATCTTTTGGTTTTATGCTCTGTTTCATTCTTATACGGTTTGTACTTTGGACCCTTTTTCCCTGAAAATATACCATTTCATTCCATATAGGACTAGAGTTTGATCAACTGATTATACATAACTTAACCCCTAACAACCAGGATCAAAATCAACCTGAGGAAACACAAAAAGAATCACCCCGAGCCAATGACCTTATGCAAAAAGATCAAACTTGTATGATTATTTAGTTTTTAACAGAATTAGATTATAAATAATAAAAAAATTAGGTTGTCAAGTAGTTGTCAGCCAAGAAAAAACCTTTAATTATTTGGACATGGCTTGTATATTAACTTTTCTGAATTCAGAGATTTATGAACTTATAATTTTGATATATTATATAAATATAAATATATATATATATATATATATATATATAATTCGTTCTCCATTTTTGTAATTAAGTATATAGAGAGGAGGAAAACGCTATGAACTGAATTAAATCATCAGTCCAAAATTAACTTTCTCTAAATGTTAAGTAAGATCTATACGTTTTTTTCAAAAAAAAAAAAGAAAAAAAAAGATGTGAGAGGTCCACTTTTTTTTTGAATTTGTGTGAGATGTCTACCTTTGGCGTTGCTCCAACAAGAAGTAAGAGCATAAAAGTAAAATTGAAAGCGAATGAGAAGTCGAAGGAAGCAACCTCTAATCTTCTTATATTTAATCTCTCTCGTGCTAAATTTATATGCACACACTTTTCTTTTTTTCATTTGCTTACAGGACATCTCTTAACAATGGAGGAAACAACAACGTTTCAGGGGCTAAGACACCTTTTCATGACCGTCTTCTTGCACGGATTCTCGGCGTTCATTATAGTCCCGGTCATTACAGACGTCAGCATGGCGGCGCTATGTCCTGGAAGAGACGAGTGTTCCCTCGCAATTTACCTCTCAGGCTTTCAACAGGCTGTACGTATTAAATTATAATATTTCCAATTACGTTTTTACTTTTAAATTTCGAATACTTCATATTTATCTTCCGCATAACTTTTTGTCCAAGAAAAAACCTTTTATTTTTGTTTTCTGTAGTCACTTACTAAACACTAAAAGTATAAATGAGCATTCGATTAACTGCTTAATTTCGGTTAATTTGTTTGCTTTTCAGTCTGACGGTTTTAAAGACGTAAAAATGTACGGAAATTATGTGTTCAGTTTGGATCTATTATGTCTATTAGTCGATCAGTTTTTATATTAAAAATTACAATTCAGTTGATTGGTATTGGATTGCTTACCGTTGTAGCATATCCAAAACATCCATTCTATTTTTACCGCATAGCATGTGCAAAGACATCAATTATTGTAAGGCCATTCATATGGTAGTCAACGAAGACAATATATATATATATATATATATATATATATATATATATATATACTTTCTTTCATTGCAACAAATCTATCAGGTCTACCTTGCTTCTAAGGCCATTCATGTGGGAGTATCTGAGAAAGTAGTGCATCATAAATATTAAATTAATATAATAAGTAGAACTCTTTTCTCTTTTAAAAAAAATAATAATAAAACAATTTATGAGAAAGGATTTCTCATAGTTTTTGTTTTTTTGAAAAAAGGGCATTCTAGAATTTCTCATAGTTAAACGATTCATTAGACTGAGGGTAGTTCATACAGAAACTACCAATTAAAAAAAAAATATACTTTCATCTGAAATTTTAGTATACATTTTTAAAAGATATAAAACGAACTGACAAAGTTAATAATTTCAGATACAAAGTGACTGAAACTACCAACATACAAAGTTAATAATTTCAGATACAAAGTGACTGAAACTACCAACATATAGTCCTAAGAAAACATACATATTCGAAATTACAAGTAAGAAGATAAAGTAATTTGGTTGGTTATGGTTTTCTACCACCTAATTTTATTTATTTCATTTGCCATTTTATTTTTATACCTAGTTATATAGTTTAAAACGAAATGAGAATCGTATCTTCTACAAACTGTCTTTAATATCTGCGGCTATTAGATTACGGGTGTGGGGTCCTTGATGATGATGCCGTTGGTAGGAAGCTTGTCAGACAAGCATGGAAGAAAAAGTTTACTCACACTTCCAATGGCACTCAACATTCTGCCTCTTGGTACGTTTCCCCATGGTCCACTTAGGAGCTTTCATAAGCTTTTTAATTCACGTCTAGTATACCTTGCTTCAAAGCAAAAGCAACAGCACCATTTAAGTTTCACATACTTTCACGAGTCAACCTGGTAAAATATAAAACAAAAACAAAAAATGAGAAAAGTGAATGATACTTTGAACATTCGATTAGTATGATATCCTCTGTAGACAATATTAATATTTTAGCTATTAATTTTTTGGGGAAGAAGTTTTAATATTATTTGTCATATAATTTTTTTTATTTAGAAAGAAATAATATATCAGTCATCATTTAATATATATTTTTATTTGTAAAATAGATTGCCAAATAAACTAAACTAATAAACCCGAAATCATAAATTTTAATATACATATATACAAAATAACAAATGTCTAAGTTCATACAAAATAGCTAAAGAATCATCTCGTTCCCCGGTTGTCTTTTTAACTTATCATTAAAGTTTGACATGCACAATCGTACGGATGTTTGTTTTTATTTATTTAATTATATATATA